>JABSTQ010002657.1:0-96009 GCA_013358835.2 Ixodes persulcatus | reverse complement strand
CGAGTGTTTCTTACAAGCTACAAGTGCCTGAAGACACCACCCTTTTCGATCTCTTGAACTTCCTAACTATCAAACGCTATACGTTCAAACTGTTGCATTGCGGCATTTCTGGAGCAACGATTTTAAAGTAGTTAGTTCACCCTCTCGTGTCCTGCGTCATGTGCAGCCTTTTGAAATTCCCCGCGTTCATACTCGCTATGGAGAAAGTACGCGCGCATATTATGTTCCGCAAATTTTTTCTCATCTTCCGCCTGAGCTTCTGTCTCTTACTTCGCTGCGAGCAGTTAAAAAGGCTCTCAGAAGTATCACTTTCTGACAAGATCTTCGACTGGGCATCGATGTATGGCCTGCATATTAATTTTATTATGTTTTTATTTTTTTAATATTTTTTTTCTTTATATATATATTTATTGTTTCTAGTGTAGGTTACGCCTATGCAGCCTTGCGGTTGCGACACTTCGCATTTGGACTCGATGTTGTGTATTTGTGTTTAGTATAGTCGCCTTTTCCTTTTATGCTTAATGCATAATTTTGCTCTGTCAACAGAAATTTCATTGCTTGCTCTTCTTTTTTTTACTATGTTTTTTTATGTTTGACGATGCATCTGCTAACGGATTCGTATATCTGTGTATGTGCGCGTGTTTGTGTGTCTAACTGTAGCGTAAGATACCCGAGACATCCTAAGGACACCTGTATGTAGTTAAGCTTCAGTTCCCATGCGGGTTCCAAGTTGCTACGTTAAACTGTTGGGTAGCATCGCACAAGCCTAATGCTGGCTTTGATGCGCCCGTTACGCAACCTTGCTTTATGCTACATTCAATAAAAGTATTTATTATTATTATTATTATTTATTATTATCATTCGCTGCGGAGATGCCGCCTAGTACGGACGCATGCACAATCTGCTCCCGTGTCTTCTACGGAAGACAAAAGTTTCTGCGATGTTCTGGATGTAAACTTCGTGCGCACACAAAGTGTGTATGCTGGCCGGACAACGTCGACACGTTTCTTCAGTCTGGGGTAAGCTCCTTTCTCTGTGAGAGCTGTGCAATTATCGGCGGTGCTGCGAGGCCTAACAGCGATGGCGTCGTCGGCAATCACGCCAGCAACGCTGCGGACTTTTCCCGTACCCCTGCGGCCCTCTCTCCGGCTCGACAACTTCCCGCGGGGCCACCCGCCTCTCCTCCCGTTGACCTTGGCGCCGGCTTCGAGTCCCTGCGGAGCATGCTCCTCGATGCTATGGAGGGAATTTCGTTCCTGACCGACGAGGTCGCCGCCCTCAGGGACGAAAACGCACGCCTCCGACACGAGCAAAAGCGCGACGCCGAGCTACAGGCGGGTGCCATGGCCGTACTTCGGTCTGAGGTCCGGGGTCTGCGTGACGCACTCGGCCAGCGACGACAGCCGGACGCGCCCGATCGCCGGCGGCAGCCCGTGGATAGGGCAGCGGGGGGGTCTTTGGGAAAAGACACTTATGCTGCCGCTCTACACAGCTCTCTCCCCCAAGCTTCTCCTACGAAGGTTGTGGCGGCAACTCTCTTTTCGGATGGGCAGAGTAATGCTTCGCCGAAAGACGACGTCCCTATCAGTGGCATCAACTCTGCACGGCCAAACGCTCGGACCCCAGCGCTTACCGGGGCGTCGGACACCTGCAAGTTGATCGTCGCCCCTCCATCAACTCGACGAAGAGCCCTGTTCGTCACCAAGCTGAACCCGGACACCAGCTGCGAAGACATCAGCTCTCATCTCTCTTCCGTCGGAGTTGAGAAAGTGGAGTGCCGGAAACTGAAGACGCGCTACGACTCTTACGCCTCCTTCCATGTGTCCGTGGCTGCCAAAGACTTCGACAAGCTTTCTGATCCCGCCGTGTGGCCCAAATCGTGCCTCTTTAAGGCTTTTCGAGGCGCCCTTCGCGAAGACCTACTCCATGCATCTGAGGCAGCCGCCGCCGCCGCCCCCTTGAACGTTGGAGAAACCTAGGATGAGTCACATTGATTTATTTTACCAAAACGTTCGCGGCCTGCGTACAAAAGCCGATTGCTTTTTCTCTAATGTTACTTTATCCAATTGCTCTATATTTTGTTTAACTGAAACATGGCTGTGTTCTAGCATCGGCTCCTCCGATTACTTCCCTCCTTGTTTTGAGGTGCACCGTCGCGATCGTGATTCTACCCCGCGGAGCAGAACGGGAGGTGGAGTGTTGGTCGCAGTCGACAGGCGCTACCGCTCTAGGAGACGCGAAGACTTAGAGAAATTTCCCGAGAGCGTATGGGTCGAGATTGAGCCTGCGAAGGGAGTACGCGTTTTAATCGGTTTATTTTACCTCCCTCCCCAGACACCGCCAGATGAATTTCATAGTTGTCTTGTTGGCATAGAGAATACAGGGAGCGACTTACAGGGTTGCGAAGTCTTAATCTTGGGGGATTTTAATGCTCCTGGAGTCAACTGGTCGCAGTTTGATGTTTTTACGGAGAACGTTTACTGCAGGCAGAAAGGTGTCCAGCTCTTAAACTTTTCTTCTTTCTTAAATCTCACACAACACAATAATGTTCTGAATCACCAATTTAATGCTCTAGATTTATGCTTCTCAAATATGGACAGTGTGCGTGTAGCACGGGGTGAACTCCCATTAGTTCCTCAGGATACATATCATCCTGCACTTGATATAGTACTCTCTTTCGAAAATTCCTCTGTTCGTGCTCATTCTGGTGGTTCCCCACCGCACACCTCATATAATCTGTCAGCAGGGGACTATCTCGGGATGCATCATTACCTCACGAGTTTTGATTGGGCATTGATCTTGGAGTCGCCTGATGTAAATGACCAGGTCATGCTCTTCAGGCGAACTGTTCGGGGGGCCATGGATACTTTTATTCCGTTAAGGACAGTTACTAAATCTCGCTTTCCTCGCTGGTTTTCCAGTGAGCTAAAAACACTACTGAAAAGAAAGGACTTCTTTCACAGGAAGTTTAAAAAAAGTGGCCTTTTAAAGTGGGAGGTAGAATTCAAAAGCTGCAGAAAGCAATGTAAGACGGTCCTGGATCGAGACCGCCAGGCTCATCGTAGCTCAGTGGAATCAGATCTTGTCAATAATCCGAAGCAATTCTGGAGGTACATTAATTCACGTTCTGGGAGGCATATCGAGTCGAAGATTGTCCTGGATAATCACGAGAGCGATTTGAAGTCCGTGCCTGAGTTATTTGCTGAGCATTTTAGGTCCGTCTACAGGGATAGTACGCAGCGTTCTGCACCTGCGCTGCCTCACTTAGATGGGTTTGGTGATTTGTTGAGTTGCATTAATGTCGATGAGGAGTGCGTTCGGTCCTGTATTAAGAAAATGAGAGCAACATTATCAGTAGGGCCCGACGGCATTCCCTCAGCGATTCTCAAAACTTATCACGACATATTCACGCCGGTACTGTGCTCTATATTTAACAACTCGTTAAGGTTGGGAACCTTTCCTGAAACGTGGAAAGTCGCTGCTGTCGTTCCGGTCTTAAAGTCGGGAAACAAAGGTGATATTTGTAACTATAGACCGATTTCTCTTCTCTCTCCGTTTTCTAAGCTCTTTGAAATGGTCGTCCATCCATTCCTCTCTTTCAAATTTCGAAACTTAGTAATTCCCAATCAGCATGGTTTTATGAGCGGGAGATCAACTACTACTAATCTTGTTAGCTTTATGTCTGCCGCATCTCGTGTGATATGTAACAAAGGTCAGTTAGACGTTGTCTACTTTGACTTAAGTAAAGCTTTTGACGTAGTCAATCACATTATTCTTTTATCCAAACTTTCCTCCTATGGAGTATGTGGCTCAGTACACGACTGGTTCAAAAGTTACTTGTCCGAGAGAGAGGCGTATGTCCGGGTCAACAACATGAACTCTTCGTTATACAGGACTCGCTCTGGCGTTCCTCAGGGATCTGTTTTAGGACCCCTTCTGTTCACAATTTTCGTAAATGACGTCTCTTTTGCTGTTTTAAATTCGTCATTCCTGCAATATGCTGATGATATAAAAATTTATCGAGAAATAGTTACTGAACATGATTGTGCTAAGCTACAGGAAGATGCAAGTTCTTCCTACCGATGGTGCTCTGAAAACGACCTTTTCTTGAACCCGTCCAAAACCAAGGTCATGACGCTCTCTCGGAAAACTCACAATATCTCTTTTGCATATAATATTCAAGGAGAGACTTTGTCTCGAGTAAGTGTAATGAAAGATCTCGGAGTCATGGTTGATTCTGGCTTGCGTTTCTCTGATCACGTTGGTAGGCTGGTTAACTCGTCATTGCGAATGTTGGGTGTTGCCTCTCGCTTAACCAGGGAGTTCGAAAACCCGACTGCTTTTATCACATTATACTGTTCGCTATCCAGGTCGCAGTTAGAATACGCCTCACCTGTTTGGAATGGAATTTCTAAAAGTCACTCCTTGGAGATCGAACGTGTTCAAAAAAAGTTTGTTTCTATCTTTAAACATCGCTACATAAAGGAAGATGTTCACTGTTTAACATATGAGTCTGCGTTAGAGCATGTTGGTTTGCTTAGCTTGCACCGGCGTCGGGAGAACGCGGACTTACTATTTTTGTTTAAAACGCTGCATGGACTTATCAATTCTCCGAGCCTGTTATTTGAACTGTGCCTTAGGGTCCCACGTGTACCTACTCGTCTTCAGTCATCTTTTTATGTTTCTAGAACGTTTAGTCCGGTGAACCCAATTGTAAGAATGGCACAGCGTTTGAATCATTACTCTGAAAAACTTGATATTTTCCACCCTTGCTACAGGACGTTTGTCCTTTCTACTAAAAACTTGCCCGTGCTGGATGAGCATTGCTGAACGGCTCTGTTATGTCTGAATTTCGTCATCTCCATGGCGTGCTCTCTGGTTGTGCACTTGTTGTCCTACGTTCTTGTGTTCCGTGTCTACTTTCTGGTGGTGCACTTGTTGTCCTACGTTCTTGTGTTCCGTGCCTCGTTTTTATGTTATTCTACTAATTACTCGCGCACTGCCTAGTATTGTGCTTAAATATGTATCTTCGTTTCTGCGGAGATGTATATAATATATTTTTTTATCCACCAGTGTACCAGCACCAAGACCTCAGGGTTGTTCCTGGGCACAGTATAATAAAGATTGATTGATTGATTGATTATTATTATTATTACTCCGCAATACTTCTCCGCATTACTAACACTGATGCACTGGAGCAAATACTTTAGGCGTAGATGACTAATCTTTTCCAGCTCAAAAATCTACAATCTTGCTCAGAAAGTTTCACAACAAACGCTGGCACTTCCTTGACCTTGTTTCATGTGAACATACGAAGCATTCGTAAACACTGGGATGAATTTCAGCTGGTCATTAACCCTATACTTTCTTTACCGGACGGTTTTGTTCTAACGGAGATTAATATTCATAATGATGATGTATGCCTATTTTCTAGGCTTCAAAAGCACCTTCTTTACTCAGGAGGTGCTTTTGAGCACCTCCTGAGTAAAGCGCGGTAGCGGTATGGATGTTTTCTTAAAAGAAAGCTTATTTTTTTCGGAGGTGCCGTTTTTGGTTCGCTCATCGGAATCAATCGCACTACGAATACTCACTTCTGCTTATGACCTCTATTTACTCGCAGTCTATAGACCGCCTTATGAAAACTTTCTGACTTCCTTCTCGACCTTCGCGAATACTTGCACACGTTGCCGGATAGCACTTCCATTTGCCTAATAGGATACTTTAACATCGACCTACTGAAACCATCGAGGGCACAGGTGTGCGAGTACGTTACTATTTTGGCAGATTATGGAATCGAACTGCAATTCAGGCCGCCACAAGGGAGGAATACGGAGGAGACACTCTTGCGATTTTGTCAATTGACCATATAACTTTAAGAGTACCATCAGCAACAACAAAAATGACCGCATCTCCACGTGGTGAATGATGTTGCTTGGGGCGAAGCTCTGGTGGTGCTTGTCTGCGTAGACGCCGAGCCGCAGCATGCCGAGCCTTTTCATTCATGTCAGTAAGAGAATGTGTGGTTTTCTTCTTTTCTTTTTTAAGCAGACAGATGGGATGGCATCTCAGAACCCCCGACTCTTTTTTTTTCTTCTTTTTCTTTGAGCCTTTTCATTCATGTCAGTAGGAGAATGTGTGGTTTTCTTCTTTTTCTTTTTTTAAGCAGACAGATGGGATGGCATCTCAGAACCCCCTACTCTTTTTTTTTCCTTCTTTTTCTTTTCTCATAAGTTTTTTCATCTTTTTTTTTTCAATTTTTTTTTGCCCTACACGAGCACGTGAGCATGTGCTCACGTGCTCGTGTGCACGTGATCTCACGAGCAGAAGCACGAGCACCCGACGCCGGCCTACGGCGGACGGACATACGGACATGGCTAGCCTCTAAGGAGCTTCGCCCCTAAAACAGCAGTTAAATCGCAAAAGATTTCAGACCACTACTTTGTAGCTTGTCACCTAGTATTCCCCGGCGACCGGCCTTTAGGAGATCGAAACAAAGAGCGTAAGGTTGAAATAGTTGATCGTCATAGGTTCAACAAATGTATTTCAGCATATGATCGGCATAGGTTTCAAAGATCTACGACACCATCCAACCTCTATCCGCGCTTTGTTCAGCTGTTCAAGCTGTTCTCTGAAGCCTCAAAGAAAACAATCGTAATTAACAAAGAAAATCTAGTATCCGCTGGGTAATGATGATATTCTCTCTGGTATTAAACTTAAAGGGATACTGAACCAAGGAATTTAGTGTCCATAATAAGTGGCGCACGTTCTTTCCACGAGCCAGCAGCCGCCGGTGTGCGCGAGCACACGCAACGAAAATGACGTCAAATACCTCCATTTGCGGTTAAGATGACAGTGAAATGTATAGGCTTCGGGCCAAAGGAGAATAAAGACAAGTTTTTCATCTACACAGTGGTGTCTGGTGTAAAAGGTAAGCGATTAATTGGTCTAACAAGCACGCAGCTTTCACTTGTAGAGATGAAAAGCCTGTGTTTATTCTCCTTTGGCCCGAAGCCCATGAATTTCACCGTGCCTTAGGCGCGAATGGAGGCCTTTGACGTCATTTTCGTTGCGTTTGCTCGCGCACACCGGCGGCGGCTGGCTCGTGGAAAGAACGTGCGCCACTTATTATGGACACTAAATTCTTTGGTTCAGTATCCCTTTAAAGAAATAGCCTGGAAACGGTGCCGTCGGTCGCCTCATAACTCGAGCTTATTATCTGAATTTCAAAGAATTAAGAACAAAGTGAGCGCTCTTATTCGCTCGGCTACGCAGCGCTACTTTCAGAAACAGTTCTCCGAATCTCGATCAAATCCAGTTAAATCCTGGCCGTTGATTAACGTATTGCGCGGTGTTGGTTCTTCTTGGTCGCGAGCGAACGCTTTGATGGTGCGTTTGGGACCAAACCCCTCTCTACAGCCAATAGATTCAATAATTTTTCGTCTCGTTTTCAGGCAAGTTAAGACAAGCTTTCTCCCTCAAATTGAATTTTCAAGACTTGCAATCCGTAGTATTGAGTCTGAAACCTAACGAATCACCGGAATACGACGATATACGCCTTAGCGATACCCGTAGAAACCTCAGACACATTCAAGATACACTCCTCCTTATTTTAACCGAGATAATCGAGTCGGGTAACATCTCCATTGAATTTAAAACTGCTATTGTTAAGCCCTTACTGAAAAGCGGCCAACGCGGTCGGGCTGAGAACTATCGCCCAATATCTATTTTACCATGCCTTGCTCTAATATTAGAAAAATTTATTTATCAATCCATGTCATCTTTCGTAGAAACGCACAGCTTAATATTCCCCACCCAATACGGGTTCGCTCCTGGATGAAGAACACAACCACTTTGGAATCACTCTCGGACTACATAAATGGACCTCTTGGCGAATATGTGCTGCCACCTAGACACGCGAATCGGTTCGAGACTAGGTGACTGGAAAACAACGCGCGCCCAAGGCCTCTCCCACCCGTTCCACACCCAAAACGACAGCTACATCCTGTTCACCCATTGAGGCGATGTGACCTAGATACGGCTCCCCCAAGCTCACCTTTGTCCCCATCGTGCGTGATCTTCCGCCCCGAGGTCGATACAACGAAACCGCTCAAAGGCGAGAAATGCAAGATGGCGGATTGTTTGTAACTAGATACTCTCGAACCCAGGCGCATGAAATACTCCGCGCATGCGCACCGTGTATTTCTACAAAAGGTCCATTTGGGGTTCGAACACAATTTATAAATTTCTACCTCCTTTTTAGATGTAGCAAAAGCATTTGATACTGTTAGCCATTCTATCTTAATCGAGAAACGTTCGGCTGTTGGTTTTCGGGGCCCCTTTCTAATTCTGTTGAAAAAGTTTCTACAAGATCGTTCACAACTGGTTACAATTGACGGAATTCGCAGCGCCAAAGTCTCCTTAAAATAGGGTGTACGCCAGGGTTCGGTTCTTTCACCTATTTGATTTAATATTTATGTCAATGATATGTATACTTCTGTATCTAACTGTACGCTCTTTCAGTACGCAGATGACGCTTTTGCTTACAAGCCATCTTTGCTATTCTAGAGCAATGGAAATGCTCCAGACCTGCTCCCTAGATCTGATGGACTGGTTTTCTACTAACCTTTTAAACATTAATGTGTCCAAAACAAAATTGGTATGCTTCCGCATTTCCCTCAAAACTACGGTGCTGAGCTACCCTCTTTTTCTCCATACATCAAACTGCCACACATGCCATTGTACCCCCATCCCTTACTTTGACACTGTCAAGTAATTTGGCGTTATTTTTGACTCAAACCTTTTATAGAATTCCCATCTGACAAACTATGTTCCAAGTTAAGGAGCGTTTCCTGCTTGCTGTTCAACATGAAGACATTTTTACCTCTTTATCTTCGAAAACTCATAGCCCACTCATTAACTTATAACACACTCCACTACGGCATTACTATTTTTGGCAAATGCTCTGGTTTATGGCACACAAAGATAAATAACATCTTGAGAAGAATGCTGAGTAATATTCATTACAAACCCATGTCTTCCAATATCGACGTTTTTCAGGTTTTGGATAAGCACAACTTTCGATCTTTGTTCCTGGAAACGGTCGTACTAAGCCACTATTGGAACGATGATTATAAAACAGTTCGGCCAAATGTGCGTAATCTAAGAACGATTCCACGATTCCTAATTCCTGCCTGTTACATCCGATATGGCAAGAACTTGCGTTCGTTCCATGTGCCTCAAATTTTTAACACCTTACCCGGACGTGTTTGTGAGTTTCCTCCCAAGAAATAGCTTAAGAGTGCACTTCATCATCTCACATTCAGTGACGATGGTTTGTTAACTTTAATTAATTCTTTCTGACATTTTTTGGAGCGCCTCAAGTCTTTGAATGTGCTTTTTTTTCTTAAAGACTACTGTCCTCTTGTGTTCTTATGTTTCTTTTTATTATTATTTTTTTATGTTCACTTGGAATGGTACTGAATGGTCTGTCTTTTG
Organism: Ixodes persulcatus; assembly: GCA_013358835.2. NCBI lineage: Eukaryota > Metazoa > Arthropoda > Arachnida > Ixodida > Ixodidae > Ixodes > Ixodes persulcatus. The sequence continues at coordinate 86,514 of JABSTQ010002657.1, read as the reverse complement.
AATATGTGACTTTATATGATACTCACTCGAATGGTGGTACATGGAACCCAATTTTTCTTTGTGCTTTTTTTTATATATAGTCTTGGAGATTAGCGATGACTTTCTCGTCATATCGATTTTTGTTTCTTTTTGGTATTTTGTGCTGAAAATGAGTACTGTTGTGGTCCCGCACGTTAGCACGAACTGCGACATGACTCTATGAGCACAAGTCCTTTTCCCTCATGAGTGCTCATGGTTTTCTGTTTGGATTGTTCCCACCTACCTTGGACATCTCAAGTTTATCCAATTTAGAGTGCATTTGGCTCCAATTTGAGCCACGCCTAAGACTTTGTCAACAGTGCAATGCTTACTCGACAATTGTTTTTCTCTTGCACGGTCGTGGCAGTCCACTAGCCGACTTATGCGTGTGTCTGTGTTTTCTTCTTTTTTTTTTAACCAATGATTTTATTTTTTTTTTATTATCAGTCCATCGTTTGAACTAGAAACAGCCTTAAAGCTTATATTATTTTATATCTGTTTTATGCGTGATTGTTTTTTTATTATTATGTGGCAACAAAGGAAGTCATCTACATCCCCCGTGTCGCAAGAACTGGACAAGATTTTCTGCTACTTTCAATAGTGAAAAGTGACGCTAGTGCCTCTGTGTGTTTTTTCTATAATTTTTATGACTTGAAGGATTTTTTTGCTTTAGTTTGCAGTTGGAACTTCTGTAAAACGTTGGTGATAATTCTACTTTTTTTTATCTAGAACTGATTCTTTTATTTTTATGCAATTGCATAGCTGGTTTTGCCGCACAAGCCCATGATGGCTTTGGCTAACCTGCGCTGTGCCTCGATTATGCTCTTCCTTCACAAATAAATTTATTATTATTATATTATTATTATTATTATTATTATTATTATCATTATTATTATTATTATTATTATATATATTATTATATATATTGGAGTCAGTGGAGTCCGAATTGAGGAGAAATCCAAGAAAACTCTACCGACATGTTCGTTCTCGAGGTGGAAAATTGATAAATCCTGATATTATACTTAATGAGGAGAATGTGTCCACGTCCAGTGTATGCGATATATTCGCGCGTCATTTCAGTTCAGTATATAAACACAATAGGGGTGGGTACCGACAGCCGCCATCCCCGGGTGTAAACGGATCCATTTCCTCCCTGCCTGTGGATGAGGGAATGATTCAGGAATGCATAAAAAAACTGAGGCCTACCATGTCCTCAGGTCACGACGGTATTCCAGCAACACTTGTAAAAGCATTTCACGAAATTTTCACACCCATTCTCTATAATATTTTCAACAACTCCTTAAGACGAGGAGTGTTCCCTGACATATGGAGGAAGTCGGTCGTAGTCCCAGTCTACAAGTCTGGAAGTCGTACCACTGCGTCAAACTACAGGCCAGTGTCTCTGTTGTGTACATTTTCGAATCTTTTCGAAATGGTAGTCCACAAAACATTGTCCTTTCGTTTAAAAAATGTATTAAGTTCCAACCAACACGGATATGTATCAGGACGCTCTACAACAACAAATTTGATTTCATTTATGTCCATTGCATCCAAAGTTGAGTGCCACAGAGGCCAGCTTGACGTGGTCTACTTTGATCTGAGTAATGCCTTTGATGTGGTTGACCATGGCATTCTTTTATCAAAGCTTTGTGGTATTGGTGTCTGTGGAGGGCTACACTACTGGTTTCAGAATTATTTGTCTAATAGAACATGTGTTGCTTGTGCGAACGGCGAGTATTCTTCAGGGTTGGGCAGAAATACTCGAAAATGTATTTGGAAATACAAATACTGGGATACATTAAAATAGTAGCCAAAATACTGATACTAAAATACATCTGTAAAAATGTATCGCGATACGTATCGGAAATACATTTTAAATAGAGGCAAAAAGTATTTGGAAATACAAATACAGGAATACATTTTAGGGAGGGCAGAAATACAAATACAGAAATACTGATACTGCAATACATTTTTCACATTTGTTAGAGACGGCAACTGAGATGAAGCTTGAAGTGGAAGTTTTTCATCTCGAAATTACTTTCCCGTATACAGGCTTGGCACTTTGCCTTGAAGGTAGTGGTATCGGACCAGTGGCGTCACGAGGGTCAGCGGCACCCAGGGCGGTAGCCCGCCGCGCACCCCCCCCCCCCCCCCTCCCCGGCGCTCGCGTAGCCCACCGCGACTACCCCCCCCCCCCCCCCCCCCCTCGACCCCCCCCCCCTCCCCGCCTCTCGTGGCCCGCCGCGGCACCCCCCTGAGCCGTGCACCCGGGCGGTCCGCCCCCGCCCCGCCCCCCCTTGTGACGCCACTGTTTCGGACGACGAGGAATCTTCAATGGGCTCAAAAAAACGTTCCATCAAGGACTGACCGCGGTCCCTTCCCTGACCTCCTGTCTGCCTAACAAGGAATGCGAAAAGACTTCGACTTCTAAATAAATTTTGTCACCCTGATTCTCATCAAAACATCACCGCGCCCCTGTCCAATTAGGATGTTTCTGCCAACATTGATCACATGACGTCACGGTGGAATGAACTGGTATTCTTTATCTGTAGGTGTGGCCTTGAACATGAAACTTTACCACGCTGGTGTATCAAAGTGCAATAGTATTTTCGTTGTAGGTTACATCGTTGAGATCATGCAGGCAGTGTCATTTGGAATTTTCGAGAATAGTGGACCACGTGAAACATCCTGGAACACGTGCCTCATCTTCTGTTACAGTTGAAAAAACGATACGATGGCATCCCTGTTGTGAACGTCCTTCCTGCAAACCCTCCGCCACCGAAGCATGGATTGCAGTCATCAAGTTTCGCCTAGCATCCCCCAAACAGAGACCTCGTGGATTGCGACCTGATATTGCCGGCACAGGTGCGAGCTCTCCGAGAAACAGCGCGCTCGAGACGAGTAGCAGGTGTACGAAGGCTGGGTCGGCACAGCGAGGCCACGTCTGGCCTCCTTCCTGGGTTTCGGATCCCCAGAGCAGTGGGTCACGTTCACGTCTTCTGCTGACGTATCCCTGAGCCGTGCAGTATTACGGGCGCAGCCGCAGACGCATTCGAATCACGGTGATTTGAATATGTGTGAACTTCACTGCGTGAGTCATCCTACTATTTCAAGTCAACCACCGCCAGGCTCGTGCTGCAACGGACTGGGTGTGACTCAGCTTTGCCGGCTGGGTGTACTGTGCACGCTAAGGCAAGAGATACATTTATAAGCGGACATTGAATGCCAGCAAACAATGACTCAAGAAATTCCTACCTAAGGACCTGCGGCAGAAGATGCTCTGACTCCAATCCTGGCACGCCACCTGGTTCGAGTCCCCGACTACGCAACACTTCTCAGAAGAGAGAGGAGGACGCATAGAAAAATAGTTTGGAGAATCGTAAGGAACCTTGGTCAGCATAGCAACAATGTCCCAGGCATCTCTCAACCCTGATGCCCTAAGAAATAAAAAAAAAATGCGTTCGGACTTTTTTTTTTGTGTGTGTGTGTGTGTGTGTGGGGGGGGGGGGGGGGAGTATTTCTCAAGAAATGTAACGAAATACATTTCATCCTGATTGTATCGCGATACAAAGAAACATTCCAAAATGTATTTCGATACAGGAATACAGATACTGGTGAAAACAATGTATCGCGATACAGAAATACAGATACGAAATGTATTTCTGAAATACTATCGCGATACATTTGTATCGCGATACTGCCCAACCCTGCTGGCAGCACACAATCGAGCAAACACCTGCTCCACGAGCTAACGACCGTTGTCCAGCGCTTCTGGGGAAGGGAATAGAGGAAATGAGAGATAGTGGTGGAGGAAAAGAGGAAGGAGGAGAGGAGGTAAGTGGAAGGAAAGGGGGAAGGAACGTGTTCATCGGAAGGAAAGATAGTGGGGGAAGGGGAGGGGGAAGAAAGAGGGGGTAGAGGAGGAAGAAGGCGCGTGTTATTCGTGTTCATCCTTCATAGCCGCCGCGGCCGTCCGCCCAGTACAAGACGGAGGAATGACAACTCCCTATCTGAAAGGGTGAGAAAGGCCGTAAAAATATTCTTCAGCGAGCTGCGAATGGCGAACAACTCGGTTACCTCCCCCTGCCATCATCCCTGGCGCTGCCTTCCTATTACGCGCGTAACTTCGTACCTTGGGGCGCACCTGCGCCTTCTTACGGTGTTCTACTGTTGGATGCGCGGAGTCCTCAGGGTGCTCTGTCACCCCTCGCGATTGTTCCCTCAGGCGGTCATTCAAGCACCTGCAAGGTCTGCCCTTTATATTTCTCTCCGCACGAAAAAGGGATGGAATAATTTACCTCCATCCTACAGTTGACGAACTGCTGACCGTGCTTCTTGTTGCATAGCCTCGTGGTTGGAGGGTCCTTAACCATTCTGCACATCTGTTGGAGTTTTTGTTTGCAGCTGAGAGTTGAAAAAACTGTTTCGTCTATATTTCTCCCAGTTTTCGTGTTTATTCTTTATTCTTTCCGGATGTTTTGCTTTTCCCAACACGCTCGTTTTTAATGTCGAACGAGTCAAGCTTGCCAAGTTGGTGCGAAAACTAGAGTTTGGTGTATTGTAAAAAAAAAAAAACGCATATTCAAGCTTTGGAGCGGAAACGTCATCTACGCTTGTGATTTTAGATTGCTTGTGACTTTATGATTCATTATCTTCAAGAGCTGCTGGCACTTAGGGCTGGCTCTTTAAATAGTGTTTATTCTAGAGCACTTCTTTTAACAAATAATACACAGTCAAGCAGTGGCAACACCTCGCACACTAGCAAGACCGCTTTGCTGAACATTGTTTTTTTATTCCTAAGAAACATCAGCATGCAAGACCCAGTCCGGCTACCGTGCCTGGCACGCGCCTTCAACTATGTTTAGCGTCATGTATCGCACATACAACGGATGTTGTGCCGAGGTGGCAACATAAACAGGTCAAAGGAGCTGGCGGCCCAGGTAATTGCCCGTGGCCAGTCCTGCAGGCTGGTCGTAGAAAGCGGCGGCGAGCGAACGCAAGATGTCACAGCGTCGAACCTCGTGACTGCTTTTAAGTTTCCGTCAAGTCGCTGACTAAGACGCGATCTACAGAAGAACAAGCGTATGAAGTTTCCATCACCGGTACTCCTCCAGCGCCAAGATCGCGGATAGCGACTAGGTGCGCCAGTCGTGAAGCTGCTACGCGGAGCTCTAGAAACCATAAAAAAGGTGCGTTAAATATTTCAGTCGGAAACGCGTTCCTGACACCATGTGTGTTGTCAGACGCTGACTTATCGCCCATGGGCCTCCTGCGTTCCCCAGGGGGTGCTGCGAAAAGGGACTTGTTAGGCCTTGTTTTGGGTAGTACAAACTTTAGCGTCTCAAACTGTCACGCATGCAGAAGCGTGCCAGCTCTGGTGCCGAGCGCGAGATCACGATGAAAATACAAAGAAACAACAAAAATTCGAACGCCGTCAAAGCTAAGACGCTAATCGCGTGAGCCAAGAACTGCCGTTCCACGCGTTCCAAAGTAGACATGACAAAGAAAAAGAAAATTAAAGCGTCGCTTCACAGTTGTTTTGACGTCATCACCCAGAGATAAGAGACGCGTACCCTTAGCGGTGGTATCATGAATTTGGCACTTTTGATTGTCTTGCGGCGTTGAGTCTGGCCGATTTCTGGCGTCCCAAAGTGTTTTTTCGTTCTTCAGCACCAGACAGAATTAAAAAAGCTCAACCAGCGTGCCATAAGTAGTGCGACGCTCAATCAAGTGAGCTTGTACTACCCAAAATGAGGGCGCTACAGTTTGTTCAAAGCTTCAGCGCAGGAGGTCTATACCGGTCTGCTACATGTCGCAATAAACTTGCGTCAAACTTGGAGTGCACAAGCGTTGTTCAGTCTATGTGGCACTGGCAGAGTCCGAGTGATAATCGAAAAATGTTTATCAGCTTGGATATAATGCAAGGTAGGTTACTATTTGTACGCTACTAGAAGGAGTGAATAAACCACTTACTTTAGGCAGTGCTGAATTGCATCTGTGGTACATTTAGAAAGTTCCCATGGAGGTGAGGTGTAACTTTCCAAAAGAAGCTTCACTGTTTCAGCTCCACAGTTCCATTTGTATCCAACGCCAATTCTAAAGACAATAAAAAAAATCCAGAAATACGTTGCACGCACAACAAAGCTTTGCATTTCCTATTGACTAATTATATTTTTCCGTCGCTAAGTTGCTGGCCGAGAAGAAGCGTCGTCCTGTGCACAACTGACACTTATAACGAGAGTTTTTTTTTTGCTCACCTATGTTTCATAAAGCATTTTTTTCATTCGTTTAATAATATTTTAATCAATATTGTGAGCTTAAATAAGACACTTGAATCTAATTTAAAATAGAAACGTATTTAAATTGTTTGAAACTTCCGCATCGATATATGTCGTGGCAATGGTCGCCGTCGTCTTAGTCGTAGATGATCCTCGGCTTTACCCTGTGAAACGTGAAAAGATTTCACGAGCTTGGTCAAACCAAGTTTAATATTTGGAGAACTTGTTGTTACGACAGAATATTACTTGTGTTTCGTTGAAACCTTTTCTAGCTTCAACTGTCTGTAGACGATATATTTCAGTTTATAACATATGCTTAGAAATGAGCATGGCTAGCACGGTAAGGCTTGACTTTTAGTAACACCTTTTGGCGGGCTAGTTGGTTCATGATTTGTAGAAATAAATGAACTGCGCAAAGAACGAGCACAGAGGTAGAAACGAGTACGACACACGGAGCGGCACTTTTAGAATTTCCGAAAGAAGTCCTTAAAAATAGCCCCTTCTTTTCAAAGGGCGTTTCAGTTTTTGCTTTCTTTGTGTAACTGCGTTTGACGCTTCGGTCGATGTAGAAATTGGTATATTTTAGATGTTTCTCTCTTAGGACATTAGATACACAATAATGTGTTTCGCTTTGAATGCTAATTAGGAAAAGTTATCGGGTATCAGCGTCTTAGAATCCCGTCTGCTCTTCAGAAATGGCCACGAAATGTCATATTGTAGATTTTGACATTGAAATAATCATTTGGCAACCATTTGAGATTAGTAGAGTCAGGCGCTTATTTAATTTTTTGCAATTTACTTGCCTTATAACGTTTAGGCTTCTTGTAAAACATTTCATTGTAAAGTTTTAATTTAGCGCTTGTAATTAAAGCATTTTACTCTAAGTTATACCACAAGAGCTTACTACTAATGATACGCGATGAAAGTTTATTCAGTGCAAATATTCAACTCACATTTTCAACACATGTCTTAATAAAATGGGGATTTCTTGAAAGTAGCCGGTACTTTGTACAAACACATAGTTGTCATCTCTACAGATCGCACAAATTTTTGCCCAAGCTGAAAATAGACACAGTTACAAGATAGCATGCCTTGCGAGAAGAGATACATTTCTTGTAGTATACAAACACTTGTTAACCTATCCCGCTTCTATTCCAGACTCCAACTGCCTCTATAGGTGGCGCCGTTCATTTTCGAAAATCGCGCGGTTACAGTGAGGGTTGGAGGTGCGTGCTCGTATACCATTTGCTGAGCCCTGTCTCGTCTACTTGCTTCGCTTAGCGACACAAATTATTCCCGCTCATACGAGGAAGCTAGCGTGTTAGGCCCGCAATTCATCTCTTTGTTCTAAAAACAAAAACGCTGTTTAGCGTAATTTTTACGCCAGGAGGCGCGTTTTAATTCTGGAACGAAACCGAAACTGACTTCTATCTTGGATCGAATTTCTGATATAGGTGTTAATTTAGGTTTCTCTTCTCATTTATGATGTGTCACACAGCGTACTCATTAAGCTAAGGAAATTGTCCGCGAAAACTTTATTTTGTTACATGCGTGTCCGATCCAGGGACTTCAGAATACTTTGAAATGTTCAGTGACCCTTTAAAGACAGGGTCTTTCATACACCTAGAGGAATAATAGAACATTGTATTTGTTGAAAAAAAGAAAATCAGGTCTGATATTTGTGTGTTCTTGCTGTGTTTTCTCACTCATATACTTGCCACGTGAAATAATGAACTGCCCGCACTTTAATGGGCTTTTGGGCATTTAGTTTATTAATTGCTTTAGCTTTTAACAGAATCGATCCAAAATATATGAAATATCGGCAAGGGTGATGAGTTTCGAATATGTTCGCCAAACGTATAAATTAAGAAACGCTGTTCTCACTACAAAAACCCCCAAAAACGAATCCGAGTTATAAAACAGAGGTGTGTGTGTTTTTCTAATGCAACGCGTGATACGTAGGACTTTATGTTACATCCAGTGTTCCTCTATCTTCATAAGGATGTCAGAGCTTTTCATGTGCTAAAATAAAAACAAAGTTAGCCATAGCGGTTTGGCCGCTATTGCCGCTCGGGAGGTGCTCACTTCGAATTCGGGCCACAGGCGCGCAGCCTACTTGGCTAGCTGCGCGCGAGGTAATATTTGTGCTGTGCGCATGCAATGCGCGTCGTAACATTCACTAGGTGTAAGCCTTTAAATGGAACGGAAACAAATTTAAAACGAGCTACTGCTTTGTTGCACCTTGAAGTAGAAGGGTCCTCCCTGCCGAAGGTTTAGAACAATTTTACGATCCTTTTATCCTATCTTGCTATAGTATTGTTTTCGACTTAAGCAATGAAATGGTGACGGCCACTTTTCAGGACGTGTATTGAAATAATATTTCCGGGTTGATTTTTCATTTCATTTCATTTTTCATTTATTTAGCTCAAAGGAATAAATGCTTTGAGCGTTTATTGCTCAATGCATTGTAAGATCCTTATTTTGCAATACATGAGCGAGGATCTTACAATGGAGAAAAAGCACACTATAAAAAATAACTCTATAAAAATATTAAAAAAAAGAACTACAGAGTAACAGAGTTCACATTATCTGATTCAAACATGGTACCACATCATCATTCACATTCCAGCATAATCAGGAATGCAATTTTTAAGTTCAAAAGTCAAAAAAGCCTATGGTAAATCTAAGAGGGAAAAGCCATGAAAAGCAACAGAAACTATTATCGCGTCAGAAAGTTTGTTTCAATAACAATTACTGCAAGGACATTTGATGCCAAAATGGAATTAGTTATGTAAGACAGTTAAGCTGTTTAGTAAGTTTATAATAACATTTTTTAATTGAAAATGTAGCGCCTTCAAGAAGCAACTCCATAAAGCAGGTGCTTTTGGCCCCGTTACTGCTCACGAAACGCACCACAGCGAGAAAGGTTCCGTCATTGTCTTTGTTGTTTTTGTTATTAATGATCATAATAATAATATTAATAACAATAATAAAGTTTGTGCATGAGTGTACGTGTCCCTGGGGTGCGTTCGAGGCTGAACAGGAAGATCAAAATAAAGAAAAAAAACACCGAGTTCAATAATGGTTCAGTTCGCTAGTCACGACTGTTAGTGCAGACTCTTTGAGAATAGTCGGCTTGAGTGGTGCGACGAGAGCGAGAGGCTGTCGCACCGTCGTTCGCGTTTTCTTTCCACAGTGATATCTGTTCAGGGCTCTTGCCACCACTGAACGTGACGTCCGTTGCTTATGCTGTAGTAGTTGTTATTGTAGTAGTTGTAACAGAAGTAGTTGTTGATGTTGTGGGTGTTGTATCGTTGTCGATGTGGGGCGTCCGTCGTCGATGTTGCAAAATCCGTAAAAAAAGGATCGCCCGCCCCCGCTCGCGGGAATCTAACCTGGGTCCACTGCGTGCGAAGCGGAGACTTTACTAGAACGTTTTCGAATAGGGGGCCCCAACGTTTGGGTTCCCCTAAGACATTGGGGGACGCAACAAGGTTGGCGCCGCAGGCTTATAGACCGCTTTCGCATAACCTTATATCAGCGCGAAACTGACGTACCATCGACCTGGTGCATTTTTGGATGGCCCACTAACACGGGGAACGCAACCGCCAAGTGTATGGGCAAAAAGGCTTAGAAGCGGACGTCGTGCATTAATAAGTTCCGGGTGCTTCTTATTACCATGTTACAATATCCGAAAATCCAGGGCTGTCTGGCTATCATTGCGTCGTTGTCGGGTGCACAAGTGATTTCAATACGCATAAGAACAATAGCGAAAATGTGCGATAAGCTTAAGAAGAAAGAGCGCGAGCGTGGTATATTTGAATGTTGGTTTTTGCATCACTTTCAGTTGCCGATTTCGCAATAACTATTATGAATTTCGCGATACTAAATAGCATACCGGAAAGGGTAAAGGCCGGGGAGTCAGAAAATATAGTTAGTTGAGGTAGCTCAAAAATCGCCGGAGTACCCCTTTAAGCTGAGTCTAGAAGCTCTGCCTTCAGCGCGAGCTTTCTGCCCTTGCTAACACAAGTGTGAACGCGCAGGCACGCGCAACCAAAGAACTGTGGGAGCCAGCGATGCTCCCAGCACGTGCTCTCAGAAAAGATACAAAAAAATAGCCGATAAAAAAGTCCGGCGTAGCACTATCAATGCCGAGTGCTCGAGCAGGAAAACGCGCTCTGACGAGCAAACAATAAGAACAACCAAATCGTTCGGAACAAAATGGTCAGATATCCCTTTTGTTCCGAACGCTTTTGTTCACGGTGCGTGACCGCGACGCCGTTGCCTTTCGCATCTATCGATGTGACTGTACTCTGGCTTAACACAGGACTGCTCAATTTTGTTTTGTTCGGGACTGTACAGTTTAAATAGAGAACACAGTGCACCTTAATCGAAACGTTACAAAAGTATCTAAAAGAATTTGGGTATTCACCGTCGAGTTCCTCCTCCTCGTGAGTGTATATGGAATGCCTGGATAAAAAAATACAATCATCTTTATTTTTATCAAGCGGGTTAAACTTCTTCACACGAAGTAAAAATAACAAATGCAAGTCCTCTGCCAAATGTGTAAGGAGGGCGTGCTCAAAAAAAGGTACCCATCGCTGCTGTACTCACAATCGTCTTGCGTCGCGCTCTTCGTGGCTATGAATGAATGAAAGGACATTAACGGCTGTACCCTTTATAACGGTCGGTACCTCGCGCCACCTACCCTAAAATCTTATAAAACATGATGCCTACCCTCCTAAGCCCAATGCATTCCTGCGACTATCACCAGGCTAAAACTAAAAATACGCTCCTCCCGCCTCCCTCCCCGGTTGAAGGAGTGAGTAATTTTCCTCTGGTGGAACCTTGTCTCCGTCAACCCAACTCCGGGCCCACTGAGTGACAGAACTGAGCCTTCGGGGCCGAAGTCACGAGGGGGAGTCCTGGTATTGAAAGGATCAAGTTTTTCTGCCGAAAAAATGGAACCAAAAGACGATTTTTAAAAAAAGACATCTAGAGACCACTAAATTTTAGCTGCAGGGAAAGGACCTCCTTTTAATCCGATTTATGGATATAAATAGTCTGGAGACAGTAATAATAAAAATGAAACCAGTTTATAACTCCCTCTAACAACGAATGAGAGCGCAGCTCTTGAGGAGGAGGAGAGAAGGGTACTGAAGGGAAGGTATACCCCTCCTCCCTCCTCCTCACCTCCTCACCCTGCCTGCTACTCTTCCCTCCGAGCGGCGTAGGCGTAACCATGAGTTAACGTGACCCTCGTGAGCTCACGGGAGTCACGTGACATCACAGGGGTCACGTGACTTCACGAGGGTAGCGAGACCTCACGGGGGTCACATGACGGCACCGGGGTCACGTGACCTCACGAGAGTCACGTGACTTCGGTGACGTCACCAGGGTCACCGGTGACGTCACGAGGGCGTGGTGCCGAAACGCCACCATGCCGAAACGTCACCGCGGTTACGCCGACGGTGACGCCGACGCCGACGGCGACGCCGCTCAAGCCGGAAACGGGCGCCTAAGAGCTGCGCTCTAAAACAAGATTGGCTTGTAAAGGAGTTGTTCTTTTGACTCGGACTGCTTACATGTAAAAGAACGGTGTTTATTGCATCGTAATGGGGTTGCCAGTTGCTTTGCCACACCGGCCGGAGTACACCCCCATCGTTCCGCTCTTTTGTGCAGCGTTTGGTGATGGTTCAGATCTTTAGCGGCCAAATTCTCATGCTTCGGAGAAAGTTCTATTTTCTCGGTAAAGCCATCTAACTCATCTGACATTGCTTTCAGCTTCTAGTAACCAGATTCGATGTTCATAATTCTATGTAGTTCCCCTTTTTTCAATTTTCGTGCATACTTCACTGACGAAAATAATCCCTGGAGAATGGGAACAAGAGGGACAAAGGAGAAACACAAATATCCAAACACAGCTAGGTAACTGGTGCGCGACCGAAAAACTCCGCCTTGTCTGGGTATCGAACCCGGGACCTCTACATTTCCAGTGGAGCACTCTACCAAATGAGCTAAGGAGGGGTAATTCGTCAGTAGAGCAAACGGGTTTTGTCAGCTGCCACCAGTCTAACACCAACAAGGGTGAAAGCTTGCATTTTTAAGGTTATGATTATAATGCAAATAAATGCAAAGGTGCAAGTGCAGCTCGCTTGCACCTTTCCATTTAATTGCATTATAATCATACTTCCCTTGCCCCATTTCGCCCGGCGGACTGGGAGACGCATTGATACGATCACGCACACGCTGTATCTATGCATGTTCCAATGTTCGCCACCGTAATATACAAATGCGGTCGCAAGCATTACTCTTACTGCTCACAACAATTGAGAAATCAATAATGACGATCCAATGACTTGAACTTACCGCAGAACTAAACCTATTTTGATAACGTTCTAACCTAAATGTAGTAAAGTGGTAAGGTGGGCGAGTTGGTAAACGTTGAGCATGATGAAAAATCGCGAATGTCTGTGTTCTGTGTTCCTTCCTCTTTTGCCCCTGTCTCTGTTTCCTCGATGTTTCATCATGTTCTAACCTCACCTGACACGAAGAAACGTTAAAAATCCCTCCATCCGCTAGACTGTCATTTTTAGTTGCAGGTTAGGCAACGACGAAAACCGCAATACTAATCGAGAAAACCGCCAAATTGGCAACAATGGATGGGATGCTGTGACACCGGCAGTGTTTTGTTATCGAAATCGTGCAGTACGACGCTGAAAAAAGAATAAACGATTAGACGCACGAAGATTGCTCCTACTGTTTTCGCGTATGTAATTGCAAGGTAACTCTACCCCTCTTCTAAAGATGCTCCTAAGGCACCACAATCAGCTTGGCTCAATCAGGTGGTAGTGCACAGAGAATTGAAGTGTAAGGGTGCCGTAACTTTTGCCTTTTGAAATCTATAAATAATGAAACAGAGAACGTCAAAACGCAGAAAAACCAATAGCAACAAACCTGTAGCCAGTGGCGTAGTTTTGGGGCGTTTCAAATTCCAAGTTACCAATTATGCAAGCGTACGGCAGAAATAACGAGCAACACTAAACAATACCCGGGCTACACGTGGAAAATATTTGGTTTCCTCTATCACGCAGTACGGCAAAAATAATATTTTTTTTTTTCTTAAAGTGGCGGCTCATCGGCCACCTGTCACTTGCAGACAAAGCTGCCGAATTCACTCTAAACACATCAAACATTTTCTAAAACTTTCAAATTCGACAAATTCCGAGAACAATTAATGTACGAACGAGTTGAGTCTTTCCTGCGTATTCTTTGCTTTGATGTTTTCTTTCGAACAATAAAAGAATGGTATTATTCTTTCTGAATATTTTGTTTTGGGTTGAATTGGTATTCATAGCATGAGAAGGCTGTTCGCAAAATGTGACTCCGTGTTTGTTAATTTTCAACGTATGAAATGATTTTTTTAACGGAATCTCCGATCCCAAAAAGCTTTTCCATCCGTGCATCCCTCCGTCCGTTCCTCTATCCACCCGTCCGCCCGTCCGTCCTAGTATTTTCGGCTAAATTTAGCAGAAATATTTACGTCACGTGACTTATACAGCAGTTTAGTTTCGCCGCTGTATTTAGCGGGAAAAAGCACGCCTTGTGACTTAAACATTAATTCTGTTTCACCCTAAATATCCAGGGAAAATGGATGTCACGTGACCTAAACACCGCTTCAGTTTCCCAACTAATTTTAGCAGGAAAATCGACATCATGTCAAAAAGTCAAATTTGGGGAATTTCCGTGGCAAGCCAACAACGGACATCTGGCAAGCCCCAGCGGAGGACTGACAATTAATTTGCGCCACCTGGGGATCTTCTGAAGTGCAACCGAAAGCTTGATTACACGGCGCCTTCTCCGCAATATTCCTCCGTCAGATTGCGGACACCTCGGCATGTATTCGAAACCACCACCTGGGGATCCGTAGACCTGGGCTCTCGCCTCGGAGCCACCAAGGTGGCTTATCGACGTCATGTGACCTGTGCCACGGGCCCTATACAACGATCTGTACTTTCACGCTCAATGTAACGGGGAAATATACGTCACGTCACGCGGCAATTCCCATCCCCATCACTCTTCTCCTTTCCCCTTTCCTATCACTCTTCATCCCTCGCTCGCCATCCTTCTTCCCTTCTTCCCCATCTACCTCCATTTCGCAACCTCTCCTTCACTCCCCCTTCTTCCACCTTTCTCCCTTTCTCCCTGTCTGCCCTCTTACTCCTCCTTTGGTACCCTCCTTCCCTCTCCCTCCCCCCTACCTCCTTGGTCGTGACACCAATTCAGTTTCTCCGTTCGTCTTTCTTCCTTTCACCCTCCCAATCCCTCTCCTTACCGTCATGCAGTTGTCTTCCTTCCCCTTCCCCCCCTCCCTTGTCACGTAACACGCCAATCCAGTTTCTTCAAAATTGATAAAAATATCAGTTCTTCACCTGTACTCCTGTTCTTCCTAGACAATTGAAACAATCTATCGTAAATACTGCATGTTATCCGTTATAGGACTTTGAAAGTAACGGTCGCTGCCAATCTTTTAATATGAAAGCATTAACTGTCTCATTGAGCGAAGCCGGCGTTATCTGTAGACGTCTGTAGCAGCGAAAAATGGCACCTAAATTCCCATTGGCTGAGCAAAACGGCACCTAAATTCCCATTAGCTGCGACGCGTCATTTGGCTCCATAGCAAAGGCGTCATCGTAACTAATTGGAGCCAGTCGAACTTCTGGTGGCGCAGCGGGAGGGGTGGACGCGGCCGCGGGTATGCGCTGGCCTGACGTTAGGCCTAATGTTATGCCTAACGTTATACGCTTTGAGGTCTAACGTCGTGAACCGGTACCTGCAGCTACGGCGATGATGATAATGAGAGGACACGTGATATCAGCACGCGCCGCGCCGAGTTCCGCACTCCTGCCGCTCTCTCACCCAGCGACGCGGCAGTCACCAGCGAGGAGCGCTCAGCGGCGTTCAATTGGGCATTCAATGCTTTCGCATTCACAACTCATGAGAGCTTAGGTGTCCTAGGAATTTTTGCTCTTACATTTCTATATTAATATTATGTATGTACGACATTTGATTATACTTTTGTTTAACCTAGGGTGCCTTCATGTGCGCTTTGCTTGGGGTGATGACATCTGGCCATTTTGTTTCGAACGCTTATTTTTATTTCTTGTTCTGAAGCGCGTGAAAGAGCTTGTCCCTGCACGCGCTCGTGGCGCAGACTGTGCTACGGCGACATTTTGTTTCCTGCGATTTCTTTGTATTTTCCCTGTGAGCGCGTGCTGTCGGCATCGGGTACTATACTTCGTTTCACTTTATCTGCGAGCGAAGCCAAAGCTAGAAGCGCGAGACCAGCGCTTTTTTGCATTTCTCCCCAGCTCGCGCGCTCGAGCAAAGCCTGAACGCCCGGAGCTTCCGTGCTCGCGCTTCCAGTTTTGCCTTCGCTCGCACGTAAGGTGAAACGAAGTATAGTGTGCCTCAATGCCCCTCTGTTTAGGGTGATGCCATCGTTTGTATACTTCGTTTCACCTTATGTGCGAGCGAAGGCAAAACTGGAAGCGCGAGCACGGAAGCTCCGTGCGTTCAGGCTTTGCTCGAGCGCGCGAGCTGGGGAGAAATGCAAAAAGAGCTGGTACGCTTTCAAGTACCGCCAACCATTGTTGCGGAAACGAGCAAGACACGTGCGAGGAGCGGGTGCTCCGCTGCCATTCGCTTCCAAGGGCCGCTCATTTTAGTACTGCGCCGACAACTGCTTCCAAGAGCCGCTCGAGACACGGGCCTCGTGCACTGGCGCATTTGACGCCACTTACAAGACAAACGCAAACACATCGAAAGGCTTGAGTCCAGACCACTGATCTCTATTGTAGTAGGCTGGATCGCGGACCGCGGCCTCGGAAGCTGGGGCCGAGTGTCGCCACCGGCGGCCATTGATTGACACTAGCTAATGCATGGGACTCTATGGGAAGAACGAGAAAAAGTGACGTTTTCCCCTGTTTGTAAGCTGTTGTCGGCACTGAAACTTTTTGGATGCTTTTCAATAAGTCCGTCAAATAGCTTGCGTACAAACATTAAAACTGATAGCCCTCGCAGTTCTTATAAATAAATATTTTGTGGTTGAGAGTGACTCCGCTGTAGTGCTGCTCAATGAGGCAAGAGTTACCTAGAGTCACCGCGGAGTCGGTGGCGGTTTCGTTGAGATGGGTTTAGCAGACGACAAGCTCGAAGGCTTTGCTATGCAGAATTCGCTCACTCCCGGAAAGCCGCTGTCGAGAAGAACTTCTTTGTCATTCATCAACTTCTGGGCTTCCCTAAAGGTGGTCTTATTGACGCCAAGTTCCTTTGTTTATGTCACTACGAGAGCAAGCTTGTCAGCTCAGCCGTAGGTGCTCCAGTAGGTTTGATTTTTTTATTCGGCAACCGGACGTTTGGCAAATACCGATTCGATCTCCAAACACCCGATATAAGGATCGCAGAGCACCATAAAATACTCGCCTCCGAACACAGCGTACATGCTTCAATATGCTTACTTTTGTGCGTTTCTCCCATAAACTTGCGTGTATTGCCTGGTGTCAAGCAATGGCCGCCGGTGGCGACACCGACGGGCTCCCGATCCGCGATCCAGCCTACTAAAATAGAGATCAGTGGTCCAGACAGATAAAGAGGGATCGGTGGCCAAGTGCAATAAAGAAAAGAAAAATTACACCATCTTCCCGAGGGGAACCATGGGGTGATGCGGAGCATCGCGGATCGTTATTAACGATGTTATTAACGGTGTTAGTAACGTTGTTAGTAACATTGTTAACTTGGGTTCCACCGCTCGCTTCGTACGTTTACGTTGAACTTCACGGTCCCGAACCTCAGGTTCTGCTGCTCGACGTTCACGAACCAACGCGGCTTCCCGTTCTCGAAGGTCGGGTTCCGCCGCGCGATTCGTACGTTTACGTTGAACTTCACGGTCCCGAACCTCAGGTTCTGCTGCTCGACGTTCTCGAACCGCCGCTGCTTCACGTTGCCGTAGTTCAGCATCCGCCGCTCGACGTTGACGAATGGACGCCGCTTCTCGTTGCCGTAGTTGAGGGTCTGCCGCTCGCATCAAGCGTTTGCGCTCAGCGTCGCGTGCCCTTCGCTGCGCAGCTTTGTCTTCAGTGGACGTAGCGTTGCTGTTAGTTTGTGGGGTGGTGCTGACGCTTGCTTGCGCCAACCCACTAACTGACGGGACCGCTCCTTCCATCACACTTCATCGGAAGAACGGAGTGAAGTGGAGTCAACAGCGCTGAACTGAACGCGCGCAGAGAGAGAGAAGGAGCGACCGCTGCTTATACTAACAGCTGAAGGAGAGGAGACTAGAGGAGGAGAGTTGCGCACGCGCGCGCGGTGTGGTTAGAATCGAACGCACGCGAAGTGCACGCACAGCTGGTAGAGAGAGAGAGCGGAGAGAGCAACGCGCAGCTGTTGGAGAGAGGGAAGGAGGAGAGTTGCGCATGCGCGCGCGGTGTGATTAGAATCGAACGCACGCGAAGTGCACGCGCAGCTGGTAGAGAGAGAGCGGAGAGAGTAACGCGCAGCTGTTGCAGAGAGGGAAGGAGGAGAGTTGCGCATGCGTAGTGTGAGTGCAGACTACAACGCCGACGCCGCGGGACATAGCCCCGAGCAAGAGATGCTCCGCATCTAAAAGATCGGTGGCCGAGTGGGCTAGAGCACACCAGCTCGGAGCATGTGGAGCGAAAGCTCGCGCTGTATAACCCAGGGATCCTGGGTTCAATTCCCACCCCTGCCCGTTTCGATCTAGATGAGCATCGTACCGGCGTGCGGTCGCGTATTATTCCTATTGCGTGATGCACGTTAAAGACCCCAGGCTACCGGTTGTACTGCACTGGCTAAATTGATCACCTACAGCTGGGAGACAAGTCGCCCGTTGAGGCAGACTATGGTCTAGGCTGTATAAACATACACACACCCCAATTTATTTCCAGACAGATAAGGTAGCACCGCTTCGTTCCACCGTGACATAGTAAGATCACTGTTGAAAGAGGTGTTCGTAACAAACAATAGCATAGTGAACTCCCGAGGTTACTTATGAAGACACTAAACTTATTTAGAGGTTCATTTGATTTTGCCTAAAAATTAGAAAGGTGAAGAAAAAAAAACGTACGCCTCACCTTTTGTAGACGTATTTTCTACCTATTGATGGCCCGTTTGGTTTTCTTAGTAATCGGCAAAACGGGAAGTGTTAAATTTACAAAAATAAAAATAAAAATTGTTTGGGGCGCCAAAACGCTAACGTCAAAATGCAATTTGCATCTCAGAGTAAGCACCTGTTTGTTGGTTAAGAAAATATATTGTAATTGTTCAAAATAATAAAATTCATGCCTCTTTTTTGTTTTTCATATCCACTAGCCACCAAACAAGGTCTACAGAGAATGAAAATATCTGAAATAATCTTTCATAAAGTAAATGTTGTTCGGAATAAGTATTTTAGCTTTCTTTGCAACTCATTCAACTATTTTTTTTTATTTCCAAATACATAATAGTAAGGTGTCTTCATGTGCGCTTTGCTTAGGGTGGAAACATCTGGCCAATTTGTCCCACACTTTTATTTTTCTTTTTTCGTTCAGAAGCGCGTGAAAGAGCGTGTCCCTGCATGCGTTTGTGACGCTGACTGTGCTATGGCGACATTTTGTTTTCGTCGATTTATTTGTATTTTACCCGTGAGCGCGTGCTGTCGGCATCGGGTACTACAAAGGGTGGCATCACCCTAAGCAGAAGGACATTGAGGCACCCTACATATTAATATATCTTAGGGTGCCTTCATGTGCGCTTTGCTTAGGGTGGTGGCATCTCGCCATTTTGTCGCACACGTTTATTTTTATTTTTTGTTCAGAATCGCGTAAAAGAGCGTGTCCCTGCATGCGTTTGTGGCGCTGACTGTGCTATGGTGACATTTTGTTTTCGTCGATTTCTTTGTATTTTCCCCGTGAGCGCGTGCTGTCGGCAACGGGTACTATACTTCGTTTCACATTATCTGCAAGCGAAGCCATAGCTAGAAGCGCGAGACCAGCGCTTTTTGCGTTTCTCCCCAGCTCGCGCGCTCGAGCAAAGCCTGAACGCACGGAACTTTCGCGCTCGCGCTTCCAGCTTTGCCTTCGCTGGCACATAATGTGAAACGAAGTATACAAAGGGTGGCATCACCCTAAAAAGAAGGACATTGAGGCACCCTATGATATCTCTGCTCAACACTGCACGATCTTAGAGTGCTTACGAGCCACGCTTGTAGCGTATGCAAGCGTTTGACCACGCGCGCTAACATAGAACACACAAAAAAATAGAATCAACAAAAGTATCGTCTTCACAGCCTTATCAGGCCTTTCGCTAGGAGTCTGCTGATGACTATACTCTGTTTCACCTTGTGTTGTACCGCAGGGAAGGCTACAAGCGCGAGCTCCTTGCTCTAGGGCACATCTCGGCTGGCACAAGCTCTCGTGCACCAAGGGCAGCTGCCAACGCTATGAGCTCGCACTTCTAACCTTCGCTGCCGTACAACATAATGTGAAACGGAGTATAGTTACACTTTTTCTGCAACGTTCAAAAAGTGCCGACCAACGGAACCGTCAATTGTAATTCTGTTGTGTCTATGTTTATAGAACTTAGTCAGCTCTGAGGGCATCTGGTGTCTTCGTTGGTGATGCAAGACAGTGCAGTATACCACTGCTTGTCTGACATCTTAAACGTGCATCACGCAAGTTATCATGCAGACTTGTACCGTACGCTTTACAAGTAATCAAATTACTTGTAATCGAATACTTTTTGAATTAATTTTGTAATCAGTTGATTACTTTTATTAGGCAGTAATCACAAGAGTAATCTGCTTACTTTTTGAAGTAATAAAAATTACTTCTAACCCCCTGCACACACCTTCTTTTTCTGAAATGAAAAAAATAAAATTTGCTTCTATTTTCGAACAGAAAAAAAGAATGATTTTTGCGGAGCTGTAGGAAACGAGGTCAACCCTTTTGTATGTACAATTTCTGTGGAATGTTCTTTTTTTTTCGCGCTGGGACTGGGACTGGGAAGCCCCAGGAAAGCCCCAGTGCGTGACAAAGGCGCCATTCAGGGCGAAGTTTGAGGGAGCAGAATGTAGCTTTGTAAATCCTTCGTTCAAACTAGCCCCCTCACGCACACACACACAAAAATAATAAAAAAGAACAATCCTGCTTAAGGTACCTACACGCAGCCCGTAGGAGAACCAGAACCGAAGAATGTCTAAAGCGGATGCAAAATATAACAAAACCAGTTCAAATATTTCCCTATTTCCCCTACGTAGTCTTTGTGACAAGCAAGGTTTCGAGTTGAGAACTGGTCGGGGCGATCTCTTCCGCTAATGGATACTACACATGATCCGTTTCAAAGCCTGGAGCTGCTGCTCTTTTGCATAACATGCGAGTTCATCCACATGTGAATAGTAAAATGAGCGACAATCAAGATCTAGAACCCCCTCCGCTCCCCCCCCCCCCTCCCAAATTGGTGAACGCCCAAATCATTAAACTTCTTCAAACGAATTCTATGCTTGTGTCCGCATTGTGAAGGTGCAACGACCACGAAGAGGGAACCCGTTTTTTCTTCTTCAATACTTGTGAAAATGTGAAATAAAGGTTCGAAGTAGTTCATTGTTATGAGCGCTAAACATGTAAGTCTTCACACAATAAAGTAATCAGAAAAGTAACGGTTATTTCTTCAAATAATGTCCAATTACTTTGCTGTCGAGTAATCAAGTAATCTAATCGAATACTTTTAGCCAAGAGTAATAGTAAATGTAATCGATTACGTTTTTTAGTATCGTGTACAAGACTGGATACATGACAGCACGCCGGTGCGATGCTCATCCAGATTGAAACGGGCAGAGGCGGTGGATTGAATCCACGATCAGTGAGCTTTACAGCGTGAGCTTTCGCTACGCGTGCTACCGATCCACGAGCAACGAGACATCGCGGTCGAATTCGAGCTCGAGAGAAAAACAACAACAGCAACAGCAAGAAAATCTCCGGTTTGAGGCATTTAGTACTAGTGTCGCCATCTCGTTTATCAAGTTGGAAATGAAATTAACAGGGTGATTTTATTTACACAAATACGCAAATACAACAATATTTTGCTTTCTCGTCATGGTCTTAAAATTAGGATTATAGGCACCCCTAGTACGTACAGCCAAGCGTTTTGTCACGTTTGTCTTCTAAATAATAGAATTTTCAAAAATGCCTCAAAACGCGCTAAAAACCGTCAAAACGGTCATATTTCTGGATTTTATTAAAAATCTCCGGCGCCCTAAAAGAAAAATTCAAGGGCCGCACAACCTTCATTACGTTATCATAAGTAACCCCCAAAAGAATGAACACTATCGTGCATTCCTGAAACTCAGGTTTGTGTAACGAAATTTGCCCATTGAGTGACGAGCGGTTCTACAAGAAGGCGTGGTAGACGGTCACGAGAGAAGTCGGGGTGCTGGCGAAGGGGCGACAAGCGCTCCGGGGCACCACTTCAGCCCGCACAAATTTATTCCGCAATTTAAAGAAGGTAGAGATGACTTGGATGCGTATCTCACGAGAATCGAACGCACAGCGACGGGACTTGGGTGGCCCCAGGAAAAATGGGCAACCACGTTGAGTTTATGCTTGACTGGCGAAGCGTTAACGGTAGTTGGCCGCCTATCCCCAGAAGACGCGCTGGACTATTCACGAACAAAGATGGCGCTGATGCAGCGATTTCGTTACACCAAGGAGGGGTATAGAGAATGGTTTCGAGACGCAAAACCCGAAGAGGGGGAAACCAGAAAACAGTTTGCCGCCCGGCTAGCGGGATATTTTGACCGATGGATTGAAATAGCAGACACTGAACGGACGTTTGCGGCTCTCCGGGACAGAGTACTGGTTGAGCAGTTTCTGCTGACGTGCTCTAACCGTTTTTGGATGACTTTGGATGAGGTAGCTTCCAAAGCCGACCTATTCCTGGAAGCCCAGACTCAAACCGGTGCAAGCAAAACGAAGACTGATGAGCTGACAAAGAAGCCGAGTACGACGTTCGCGGACAAAGTGGTGAGCGGTGAGGGCAGGAAGACCGTACAGTGCTTCCTCTGCAACAAAGCTGGCCACAAGGCGGAGAATTGCCGCAGCCAACCGTCCACGTCCAGAGTGGTGACATGTTGGAATTGTGGCAAAACCGGACACCGAGCTAATAATTGCGGGGCGAGACCGAACGACCGACCCCAGGCTTCCTGCCTGTGGATGGAACAACGCGACGAGTGGGCGGTCGATATCAATGCAGGTTACATTACGCTGGAGAATGGCGTCAAGATCCCGGTGGTCAACGCGGCGGTGGGACGAGCGCCGAAGTTCCTGGTAGAAAATACGCCAGTAGTGGCGTCTAGGTGAAAAGAGGATAACGGTATTGGGGGACACAGGATGCAACACTGTCGTCGTACGAAAAGAATTGTTGTCTCCTGAAGCGATGACCGGAGCATCAATCCGGTGTTCCTCCTGGACAGGACAGTGAGGTATCTACCGGAGGCGGTAATTGTGGTGAGGACGTCATATTTTTCTGGGGGTGTAGTAGCGAAATGCGTAAGCAATCCCTTGTGCGACCTAGTGCTTGGGAACGTGCCGATGGTCCGAGGAGTTACGATCCTGATCCAGGGTGGAATGATGACGAGGAGAAACGGATGGTTAAAACCACGACGACGCAGGCGTTGACTGAAGAAAGCGGGGATCCGAAGCGAGACGGAGTCGCGGGAAAAAGTCAGGGTAGCCCCTTTGAACAATTTCAAACGGCTACACAAAGCCCGTTACCACGAGACGAGGAGCCAGTGTCAGTCATCAACGCGGTGGAGACAGAGAAAAGAAGCGAGTTGGTACGGCAGCAGACCAGTCTAAAGGCCGGTTCACACTTACAGCGGAGCGCTAAAGGTACGTTTATACTCCGACGTAACGTCGACGGGCGCGGCGTACCGCCGCGTACACTGATACCGATTGGTCACAGATATCGAGTTCCTGGTTGCCGGCCAATGAAAGGCGCACGTTCTGCGCTACGCTACGTTCCCTGCGCTCAACGTCGGAGTATAAACAGCCCTTAAGTTAGCGCTACGTGAGCGCTCGAAGGAGCGCTCATGTGGCGCTTCCTAGCGCGTGAGGTAGCGCTCGGTTAGCGCTTCAGAAGCGCTCTGTTAGCGCTACAGAAGCGCTCTGTTAGCGCTGTCACGCTCTTTGTGCCGTGCTTGCTGCTGAGCAACAGCGCATGCACGGCGATTCCTTTGTTGTTGTTTTCCCTTTGGCATTGAAAGCAGAGGAAGTAAAAGAGCCGCTCTCCAAGCAAAGGGTCGGCCAGGCGATCCAGAGTCATGGACTCTGAACGTCTAATTGATTGAGTACGACCTCATCGCTTTCTCTTCGATATGCGTGAGCATGGTTTCAAAGACACGCAGTTAAAAATAATCGCCTTCGAAAGAGCTCTGTGTCTCGGTCCCTCAGCCTAGGAACAAGGTTCGCCGGGTACCCGTCGGTATCGCGGTGGCGAAAGATTTCGCGCACCCAGAAGGCTCTTCTGGGCGTTAAGCCGTCCACACATGCATATGCACTAATCACGTATGTAAGAGCATTTGTCGCATTTCTATTTCAGCATCCCACATGTCCGCCATGGTGCAGCTGATGCACACCCAACCACAGGAACCGGAACCGCAGTGCACGCGCTAATCCGCAGCACCGCGGTACAAGAAGCGCAACTGAAGCGCTAACACGGCGCTACCGAAGCGCTAACAAGGCGCTACTGGAGCGCTAACAAGGCGCTACTGGAGCGCTAACAAGGCGCTACTGGAGCGCTAACAAGGCGCTACTGGAGCGCTAACAAGGCGCTACTAAAACGCTAACCACGCGCTATATTAGAACAAAGTCACGCGCTAGGAAGCGCCACATTAGCGCTCCTTGGAGCGCTCACGTAGCGCTAACTTTGCGCTCCGCTGTATGTGTGAACAGGCCTTAAGAGTTCCGCAGGTCTCGCCTATTGACGCTACGGCTGAAGAGATGCTGCGAGAGCTAGAAAATGACGATAGCCTTAAGAAGTGTTTCCGCAGCATCGGTAAGGTAATTTCCAAACACGCGGGTAGAACTAAATACAAGTTCTTTGTAAAGAACAGGTTGCTGTATAGAAGTTGCATATACAGCTCGGGAAGAGTCACTGATCAGCTGGTCCTACCGGAAAAGTTCAGGCGAACGGTAGTTGCCATAGCACACGATGGCATAATGTCCGGCCATCAGGGGATGAACAATACAGTAGAATCGGTCACGGAGGAGTTTTTCTGGCCAGGCATGCAAAGTGAGGTCCGAAGGTATGTGCGATCCTGCGACGTGTGCCAACGCACCGTACCCAAAGGAAGAGTGGGCAAAGTACCCTTGGGTAATATGCCAACCATAGCGACACCCTTCCAAAGAGTGGCCATCGACATCATAGGTCCCATTGCTCCCACATCTGATACGGGGAAGAGGTACATCTTGACTATGGTTGACGTCGCCACTCGAAATCCAGATGCGGTTGCTTTAAGGACAATTGGTACTCCTGAAGTGGCCGAAGCGCTGATGGACATGTTTTCACGGTACGGCGTGCCGGTGGAAATGCTCAGCGATCGTGGGTCAAATTTTAGATCCGAGCTAATGAAGGAGGTGGGCCGGTTGCTGTCAATGAAACATCTGCTAACGACACCTTACCATCCCATGGGTAACGGCCTTGTGGAAAGGTTCAATGGCACCATCAAACAGATGCTAAAAAGAATGTGCCAGGAAAGACCAAGAGATTGGGACCGCTACTTACCCGCGCTACTTTCTGCTTACCGAGAAGTACCGCAGGCAAGCTTGAGATTCTCCCCATTTGAGCTTTTGTACGGAAGGAGAGTACGGGGACCATTGACCATCTTGAGAGAGGTATGGTCCAACGATTCGATGGATGAGGAAACGAAGACTTCATATGAATATGTTTTGAATTAAGAGAGAAACTCGAGAAGACGTGTGAGATGGCACATCGTTGCCTGGAGGATGCCAAGAAAAAATACAAGGGCTATTACGACCAGAAGCGGGTCAAACGAGAAATGAAGACAGGGGACAGGGCGCTGATACTCCTTCCCAGCGACAACAACAAGCTGCTCATGCAGTGGAAGGGGCCCTTTGAGGTGACTGCTAGAAGAAACGAGGTAGACTACGAACTAGAGTTCGGAGGAAAGAAGAAGGTGTTCCATGTGAACATGCTGAAGAGGTATGAAGAAAGGGAAGAAAAGAACCATCCTGTCATGAGCTGTGGGTTAGCGAAACTAGGCGAGGGTGACGACACTAATGGAGACAACAGCGATGAGATCCCAACCATGGCACTGACGAAACATCAGGATAGGCGAGATGTGGTCATCAATATGGGATTGGACTCAGAAAAGAAGCGACAAGTGTTAGCCTTGCTCGAAGAGTATAAGGACATATTCTCAGATATACCAGGGAAACAGAACTCATCAAGTGTGACCTCAAGTTGACTAAAGGAACCCCGGTGCACACAAAACCGTATCCTTTACCATTAAACGTACAGAGGCTGGCGGAGGTAGAGATAGCCCAGATGTTGCAAATGGGCGTCATTGAGAGATCGACATCACCGTACAATGCGCCAATAGTAATGGTAAAGAAATCAGATGGCTCGACCAGATTTTCCATAGATTTCAGACGGCTCAACAGTTTACTGATATCAGATGCTGAGCCCATACCGAGGGTGGACGTCACATTTGCGATGGTAGGGCACAAGAAGTTCTTTTCGAAGCTAGACTTGTCGAAGGGATACTGGCAAATCCCCATGGAGGAAGAGTCCAAAGAGAAGACCGCGTTTTCTTTATCAAGTGGGTGTTACCAGTTCAAGTTTATGCCGTTTGGTTTGAAAACGGCAGCAGCAACGTTCACAAAGTTGATGCGGAAGTTGCTGGAAGGGGTGCCCAACACCTATCATTACATCGACGATCTCATGGGAAGAGCATCTGGCCACCCTAAGAGAAATCATGAGCAGGGTACCCAAGGCCGGAATGACGGCCAAACCAAATAAGTGTGAAATTGGTTTTGAGGAAGTTAACTTCCTGGGGCACAAACTGGGACTGGGACGAATAGCTCCGAAGCAAGATATCCTTACAAAAATACAGGACGCCCCCAGACCAACTACCAAGCGGCAACTCAGGTCATTTCTAGGCTTGACTGGGTTTTACCGGGAATTTGTTCCGAACTACGCAGTGGTGGCATATCCTTTGACAGAGCTAACACGGAAAGGTGCTCGCAATGAGGTAGAGTGGGACCGCGAGCAGGAAGAGGCATTCACCCGCCTGAAGGAGTTACTGTCTCAACCACCTATCCTTATGGCACTCGACCTAAGCAAAGAATTCGTAGTGCGTACGGACGCTTCGAACTCTAGTTTGGGGGCGGTGCTTCTGCAAGAGAAAGATGGCGTACTACATCCGGTGGCCTACGCAAGTAGAAGACTCAGTAAAGCAGAAAGGAATTATGCCACCATCGAGCAGGAGTGCTTGGCTCTAATATGGGCTATCGGAAGGTTCACGCTCTATTTGTATGACAGACACTTCCGTTTTCAAACCGACCACCAACCACTGGAGTTCTTAAATAAGGCCAAACTCTCTAACAGTCGCGTGATGAGATGGAGCATGAAGCTGCAAGATTATTGTTTTCATGTCGAATATATCAAGGGGAGCGAAAATGTAGGGGCCGACTACTTAAGTCGGATTTAAACAAGAAACCGGCCTTTGGATAAGGATTAGTGATTAGTGCGCACTAGTATGTGGCGTATCCAGTGGCAGAAAGACTCCGACGGCGCTCGAGTTACTTGTTTTGAGATACGAATAACCCAAACCTTCTTATTTCTGCTGGGAAGGGGTGAGGTAATGTGAGGTCAAGTGACTTGATTTTTTTTTTTTTGACCCCATAGAAAGTTTGTGATGTTTGGTGCGGGAGAGTGAAGAGAAGAAACAGTGTGACTCTAAGATAGGTTAAAGAGTGTAGATAAGTGTTGACACACGAGTGCTGTGGAAGTGAGTGCGTGGTTCTTCCAGAACGTCAGTGCCGAGAGCCTGTGTGAGTGCGGCGCAAACGTCGAAGAGGAGGATGGGAATAGCAAAAGAGTTTAAGAAGTGCGGACCTTCGAGATGTTTTTTTTTTTTTTTTTGAGTTTAAGGATGAAGAAGTTCAACAATGTACTTCTTAAAGTAGAGGGGTATTAGTCACGTGTGAGAACCGGAGAAGAGAAAGAAGAGGATATCTGCAATTTTTGTGACAAGGAAGGTGAAGGAAAAAGGAAGAAAAAAGACGACTACCGGACAGACAGCGAGGGCGGACGTGTTTGCAAGAGCTCCCTCCGCAAGACCAGGGGAACGATTTTGGCTGCGGTCCGAAACCGACCCTACCCGCAACCGGCTACGCTCCGAGATTCGGTCTTCGCTACGGACCAGACATCGTCCAGGACAGGACCCATCGTGGCACCGTCCGATCAAAAGGTGGTGAGTGACTTGACGACGGAGACTCGGGATTCTTTTTGGAAGGGACCGAACGTGACACTCGTCCTTGTGTCCCTTTGTTTTGTTTTGTTTTCTTTTTGAGCTATACCTTGAATATTACCAAATTTTGTTTTTCTTTCTTTCTTATAAATTCTGTTAAATACATACATATATTTTTCTTCTCATTATCGTCGTCTCGCCTCAATATTTCGCGTGCTGTGCCGGGCGAACGTGACAGAGTGTCACAACCACGTGGCTTTTGCCACCTTTCTCCTCCTCTATAATTCTTCATCCTCCCAAGTCCAGTTTCGGTTTCGAGCGGTTGCGCTTTTTGCCTTTATTAAAAATATACGTGACGATGTAGCAAAATATTGATTGAGTTGTTTTCTGACACCATAATAAATCGCCTGGCAAATAATAAAAAAATTAATTTTGGGGTGTGTCAGTGTTCTTTTAGGTAAAGGCGCGAGGACAAGGGGGCTCTATCGCGTTAAAAATAAATAGTTTGGAAACTGTCAAAATGTACTTTGTTTTGCTCTGCTGAGATACGAAACCTGATATCACAAGTACCAGGTAGTTGATTAGAAAATGACGTCACTTCTCACCTGTAAATGTCCTACACTTATTGTTTTGTAGCACACGTGCATCGAATCGCACCTTGGTGTTGATAGTTGATGTGACGCATAACGTTCTATTGGCCTACAGCACTGAAGCTTTTAGCAAATTGTGGCGCCCTCATTTTTGGTGGTACAAGCTTACCTGTTTGGGGCTTCGAACTATTTATGGCTCCTTCGCTGAGCTTTTATCTTTCTGTGCAGTGCTGAAGAAAGAAAAAACGCCTTTCGAAGTCTGATGTCAGCTAGATTCCAAGCCGCAAGACAGTCGAACGTGCCAGAATCATGCCACCACTATAAGGGTGCGCATTTCTTATTCCTTAGTGATGGCGTCAGAACAACTGGCGTACCGACACTTTTTTTTATTTTTTTTTTTTACTTTGGAACGCGTGAAACGGCCTCTCCTGGCTCAGGCTCTTTGGAGTCTTAGCTTTGACTTGTGTTTCGACGGCGTTCAAATTTGTGTTGTTTCTTTGTGTTTTCCTTGTGATCTCGCGTTCCGCACTAGAGCAAGCATGCTTCCATACTTTGTTCACCCTTAAGCTTGAGGTCGCTACTTTGAAGCATTCTTCCGCAGAACGAGCGCTTGCGCTAGAAATGCATGCCTCGAAGCCAAGAGGGTGGGCTAGCTCGAGCTTGTAGCTATGACTGCCGTCTCGCTTAAAGGGATACTGAACTGAAATTTCGAGCTCACAAAACAGGGCTGGATAGATAGGCGGGACGCTGCAAAACCCAAAAAAACATCACTCCTACAGCGATATCTCCAACGGATCGCCGTATTTTTGGAAAAGAAGTTTGGGATTGAACACGGCCGACGAGGCCGACGAGACAAGGCACGTCACGATTTCCATTCCCTCTCCTCTTCGCTTCATTCCGTCGAGCTGGTGAACCGAAGCGAGGAGGAAAGAAGGGAGGCCGCTTCCCCTCATTCTCAAATTCTCCCGGAGGACAGTGACGTCAGAGACCTCGCTTCATCGCGCCCTTTTTTTCCGAATTTACGGCCATCCGTTTGAGATATCGATGTATGACTGATGTTTTGGAGATCGTAGCGTCCCGTTCAACGCTTCTACGGCCTTATTTTGCGAAATCCAAATTTCGGTTCAGTATCCATGGGCAACTCCGCTCAATTCCGAAAGTTTTGGGATAATGAGTGATTTCACAATAAAAAGCACTAATAAGGCACTCCATGATTTGCTTCGCGAAAAATAGGATATATAATGCTAAATCTTACTTTAAACATGACCAGAAATCTAAACTGCAACTTCAGCTTTGCCAGGCAACATCGGCCTCGGGCCGCCAAGAACGTGGCAATCACTTGGTGCGCGATGTCACGTGATCCACTACGATACGACGGGTGGGATCGGGGCGGGGGTGTGCCAGGCGCAAGTGTCGTGGGCACCGCACTCTTGACTACGTATTGTTGTTTACGATATTCTATGCCGTCTGCACAACCGCGACGTCATTCTGCGCATATAGTGTGAACGAAACTCCGAAAGACACTAATCATAAACGGTGAGACAACCACGGCGATAGTGACGCGCGAGGCGTCGGTAACGGCGGGACGGCCGGACGGCTTCTGAGAAGCGCGCTGCGCAGGCGCGTTATGCCAATCACGTGGACACCGCTGAACGCCGGGAGGAAACGTTGCTGACGTCACTGCTGTCGTCACTGCTGGAAACGCTGCTGACGTCACCGATGTTCCACTGCTTCAAAAGAGAAAATAGAAAAGAATGGCAGCTGATTCATGCGTTCGTTGGCATATCGAAAGCTTTAGCAAGATCCAGTTGTAATATAGCAGCTGATTCATGCGTACGTTGCATATCTCAAACATTGATCGAAAGATGTGGAGATTGGTCTGTATATTTCTTTTGATAGAACAGGTTTGGTGAACTCCAACGATTCGACATCTCACAGTATGGGGTCTAGCCGCTATCATTTGAGCTAGTATTTTGTAATCGCATTTGAGAAGGCTAATTGGCCTATAACCTTCAACTTGTTGTAACTTCTCGGGGTCTTTTGATTTCGGAAAGAGTATTGTGTGAGCCTTATCGAAACAACAGTGGCAGAGTACCCTCCTTATAATATCCTTTGAATACGTGAAAAAGAATAGGGGATAGTTGTTCTTTCCTTTTCTAGTAAAAAGTTGCGGATAGACCATCCGGTCCAGTAACTTTAGGGCTTTTCATTTCGGTGATATTTTGTGTAATTTCGAGTACATCGAAAGTGGCGTTCAATTTTTACGTCGTTTCTTTATGTAATGTAGGCAATCTTGTCATTATTTCACGCAGTCGGGGAGCAGGGTTATAGTACTCGATACAAAGATGTCAGTGTAGGGAGACACAAATGCCTGCTGAACATGATTGTAGGCTGTCAATTCTTGGCCGTTTTTTCGTATAAGTGGCACCAACGTTTTCTTCACGCATCTCCCGTTCAGCATGAAGATGTCTTCTTGTAGGCTTTTTTCTCTTAATTAATTGTAGGGTGCGCGCCCTCACAGCAGCTCCCTCATAACGTATTTTCTCATGTTCTTCAATTTGTGTCTTTATATTTTTTATTTCAATCTCATACAGCCTCGGTTGTTGGCTTTCGAAATTGTATAGGTATAAGAGGCTTTTCTTTATTCGCTAATTCTCTTCTATTTTTTCGCAATACCTATTTATTGAGGATGTCTCGATCGCAAGTTCTCGTATTTTTATCATGAACAGTTCCCAATTTTGGTACCACCCAGTTTTAACTTGTCCAAGGTCATCTATTAAACGTTCTACTGCAGTCTTAAAGTCACCCTTTCCAGCAGCTGTTCGTTCATTTTCCAGCATTTCCATGACTGTGGCTTTTTGTGTTTTTTTTTTTCGTTTGCTTACGACTAGGATTTACAGTGACTGAGACCATACAATGATCTGAAAAGAATAAAATAATACTGGGATCACGTTGTAGTCACAAAGCCTACTGCTAGATGAACCATATACGTAGATAGGGTCCAAACGAGCATAGGAGGATACTTGAAAATGCGTGTATTGGTTAACGTTTGATGTAGTGGATGTATCTAACAGGTCACGATATTGGATAAGAGCTCGAATGATGTCCACACCGGAATCGGCTGATGTCTTGCTCGAAATTTCGTTTTTGAATGCAATAAACAATTAAAATCACCAAGGACAATTACATCAAATTTTGTGTCCGCATGTATCCGCCCTTGGTTGAACAGATTCTCCATTTGCATGGTGTTGTCGTACGCGTAAACAACGACTATGCGCCATGGATTCTCTTGTATAAAGACTTTGGCCACAGGGAACCTACCGGCGTCCACTCCTTCAAGTAAACTGCACATGCCGTACTGCAAACTTTTTTTAAACAACAGGGCGCATCCAGCAGAATAGTTTCTTGCTGGGCAGTAGTCTGTCGTACAAGTTCACCCAGACTGTGTTTTATGAAAGCGAAGAGGTTTTTTCTGGCACTTTGGTCTCTTGTAATGCTGCTATATCACAATTGTGAAGTTCCAAAAAACTAAGTAGTTGATATTGTTGTTGTTGTTGTTGTTGTTGTTGTTGTTTGTGAATTAATACCTCGGACGTTAAGGGTGCATATGTTGAAATCACTTATCTGAGTGGTGCCAAATCTGACTTTGGTCATTTA
Organism: Ixodes persulcatus; assembly: GCA_013358835.2. Taxonomy (NCBI): domain Eukaryota; kingdom Metazoa; phylum Arthropoda; class Arachnida; order Ixodida; family Ixodidae; genus Ixodes; species Ixodes persulcatus. The sequence goes on along the minus strand of JABSTQ010002657.1, from coordinate 54,424 downwards.
AACGTTAGAGCTGGATCGGGCTAGGCTTGTTTTTAGTCGATCCTTGAACTTTGATCTTCCTTGTTGTTCTAGAACGTCGGAACTTCGCTGTTGTTCACCTTCCCAGCGATGTCATCTTTGAAACAGCAGGGTTCCGCTGTGGGGTAGGTTTCAGTTTTGTCCATTTTCTTGCGCAGCCACTCCTCTTTATCATCAGCCGCTGCAGGTGAAGTCGTCTAGGCGGGGGACTTTGTTGGTTCCTTATCGTAAATAGGTGGAGTGTCCCCTTGGGAAATTTGCATTTCTGCATCGTTCACACTGGGCGTCGGTGCATTCTCCTGATGTTCTAGACACTTCAAACTTGGTTGGTTGGTTGGTTGGTCGACAGAGCCCTTAGTATCCTGGGAATCTTCAGGTTGTTCTTGATTTTCGGAGAACATTTACTCAACGTCCATGATATGTTCGATTACATCAACTGTATGTAAAGCATTACCCTGAAGCTTTGAGGCGTAGGTCACACCACGTTCCTTGATGGAATGGCCGAACCGCCAGCACTGAGTGCAACGTGGGATAGAGCAGTGCCTACGGATGTGGCCTACTGCTTTGCAGCGTGGGCTGACGGGAGGTAGACCGGGAATGACCATCACAGTATTCAATTCGTATTTGTTGACCATGTGGGGTACCCTGTCAACCGAGAGGTGATCCTTGAAGACAACTGTCACAACCCGGGTCAAGGTGGCTGTTTCCTCGAAATCTGAGAATCTCCACTTCTCTCTCGTGATTTCCTTTACCGTTCCAAGCACTTCTAGGACCTCCTTAACATCGCCGTCCGGTTGCTGGGGTGGTAGCCATAGAAGTTTAAGTTTGATCTCGTCCTTGGTGGGATCGATCACGACGCACCTTTTTTTCTTGATTACGAACTCTTCGCACACTTTGACTTTGCACTTGGGTGCTCCGTTGGCGAAGACAGCCTTCCACACATGGCTCATCTGATAGGGGCCCAATCCGATCAGGTCTTCATGATCAATTATCAAAAAAAGAGCTTCTTTGATATCTGTTGGCTTGTACGGTCTTCCAGTGATATCCGCGTGCTAAAAGAGTCAGTTGGAAACCAGCATACCTGTCGGTAGACGTGGCAGAATGATCCTGCAGTCCTTGTACTCCTGGGAGTTTTCGGCTTCCTAAACATTAACCCGGTCACCAAGGACCGTCATATTACTCTCCTGTGAGCTCATCTTACTTAAAAAATATTTGGGAACCGCTGCCTTCACAGCGGTTCCCAAGGCCACAAGGGCACTAGTAAGCCATTAAACTTTAAGACAGTCAGAATAGAGCGTCCACTTATGGTCCGCCACACAGACACTTCTTCTTTTCTTTATTGCATGGTAAAGACATTTCAGCACAACCAATTGCTCTATTTAATATGTGCATTGCATATTCATTCTATATACAACTTTTTAATGTTCACTTGAATTTGTAGTTCTAAACACAGCGTCTACTTGCTATGGTGGACTTTGAAATTGCGGCCAGTTTTAATATTTTATGTCCTCCAATCGAAAACCCTTTTCTTTAGAAGAGGGTCTTTCGCAAACTTGATTATTCGAACTCTGTTTGAAAATCAGGCTAGACTCTTGGTGCTTGTTTCTATATATTTCTATATAATATCTCTGACATTCATCGTATCAAACCTCGTACCAAGCAAAAGCAGTTTTACTTCAAGTCCGTACTTCGTCACTCTCTTTAAAAGGTGCCAGACAAGGAGCGATATCGCCCTCTCTTTATGACTTACATCCAAGGTTGCGAATTATCATCGTCTCCCTGTGTTGATGCTAATGCCTGTTCAAGGGTACGCTTAATGTTTTGACTGCCAGTGTCCATTTTCCCTTCAATTCCGACTGCGATCTGCTGTGCTGCTTCCTGATGGACTTTCTCACAAAGAGCTTTTTGGTTCACCTCCAGCCGACTGTCGTTGTTTTGTGAGCCTGTGGCGGTTTTCTCCCCTGTTGGTACTTCCGCCACCTCGGTTTCCGTGGTAGGTGTAACATGGAACAATGTTTTTTCCTTGGTTACCGGCATGGCATCCCTGGTCACATCTTCTGCCTCAGTGGCGCCCATGATATGTTCATTTGGCTCATCGTCCGCAATGAATGCCCCTGCGACTCTGGCGTACGTTTTCACACATTCGTCACGACTAAGTCAATATCGTAAATACTTGGGACATTTCGGAACTCGACACTCCCGTCTTACGTGTCCTGTGCGTTTACAACGTAAACAAAGCGGTGCACGACCTGGTATGACGCTCAGCGCTGTTCCACCGAATATCCTCATCTGGTGGGGTACGTCCTCGATGTTTACGCTTGTCTTCAGTTTCATTGGGGCTGATCTGGTTGTCGACTCCACACCTTCCAAACCTTTAGCACGCCATGTTTCCCTTACAAGTTCAGTTACGTTCCCGTAGGGCTCCAAGACCTTACGAGTGACCTCATCAGGTACACGGAAGGAAACCCAGTGCTGTCTGAGGCGCACTTCAGTGCTGTTAGGGTCGAGCACCAAACACTTCAGGTTCTTTACAATGCGTTCCTGGCTTCCATCACCCCCTGTTTTGACGCTGCAAATCGATGGGTCAGCATCCATACGTGATTCATCTGGTAGCATCCAAAAGCGGCGATTTCCTTAAAGACATCGCACCTTACAAGCTCCTCTCTGAATTCCTCAATCCGGTAGGATCGTCCTCGGAGGTCACAGTGTAAAAACACTGAGTTTTTCGCAGCATTTCACGTTATCAATGGAAGCAGGATAACTTTGTATTCACCATTTGAGGCAAGAAACGATGATCCGCGACAGTTGAAGCCCGTTGAAAACGCTCATCGAGAGCTCATTCTTTTTCAAACGTCCGCATTTCTTGGTGCCTCAGAGACGCTTGGTCACGCATGCACGCTTGCCAGGCCAGGCAGACACGCTTGCCTGGCCACGCAGACACGCTTGCCAGGCCACGCAGACACGACTGCATGGCTTGGGAACGAGCGAGATTTTAATGTTTAGCTACCGCGTTCCACTCCTATACCCAATTCACACGGCAGCGTAAAGGTACCTTTAGCTGAGGTCCCTTAGCTAGAGGTACCTGTAGTAAACGGCGCTCTCAATCACACGGTAAATAAACGGAGCAGTTTGAGTTTATGTCGATTGCATTCCTGCTATACCGCAAGAGGAGCAGCGTGATAAACAATTATTCCTCGCAATCGGTTTGACGCGCAGTTTTAACGCGAAAGCATTAACTGTACCATGGAGTGAACCTACATTTTGAGCTTTGAAGCCGCACCTGACGGCACCTTCCCGCGTCCCCATGTTGTGTCCGAAATCTGAGGCATATAGGCTCCCATTGGCTGGCGCGCGTCATCAAGGAACGAGGGTCCCATTGGCTTTCGTGCGGCGTATTCCAAAAAGGCCACCAGAGAAGCAGACTTCATGGCGGCGCCGCGCACGCAGCGGCCCGCCGCCGATAAAGGGCTGTTTATACTCCAACGTCGACGAACGCAACGCGCGGCGGCGCAGACCGACGTTCGTCGGCCACTATACGCCGCGCCGAGAAGCGCCCGAACGATGGTGCTTACAGTCCAGCGTAGACCAGAAGCTGATCCAGCACGCCCGACGAACTGTTCTACTTTGCGCATGCGCGTCTCCGTGGCAACCGAATCGTCTCTACGGTTTATCTATGGGCGATAGCTTGCGCCACCTAGCCTAGAGGCAATCAGTCAGTGTGGTTCGTCCTCGTGTTGTGATGTCACGCTTCAAAACAACCATTCGGATTAGCGGTTAGCAGTTCAAAAACAAGGATATGTTGGTGATAACGAGTACAAAACAGCATTTAGTTTCTCATAAATGTAACACAAATGTAAAAAAAAAAAAAACGAAAAAAAAAAGCCCGATATCGCGTTCCCTTGATCATAGCTGCTTCGCAGGTTCGCCGGAATCGTGCCAAGCGACTCCGGCGATTTCGCCGGATTGCTTCAATGAAATCAACGCACTCGATATTCCACAGAGACCTCTTTCTGACAGATAGTTGGTGTGTTATCATCATAGTAGACTTTCACGCTGACTTAAGAAACGGACACCGAAGAGAGCGGACGATGCCTAAATTATGCCATGTACGCGTTGGAAATTATAACGCACTATAGAAAGCCTATACAAACAATACAGGATTCAGTCCAACTGCCATCGCGTACCGCTACTATCGTTTACAAGCTGAGACCGTTTACAAGCTGAGACAGTCCAATTGAAAATTTCTGGCCAGCGAAATAGTTCAGAGGTTTCACTGTGTCCGCCGTTCCCGTACATTCGACGACGCCTTTTGTCGATCGGGAACGACTGCCGGTGAGTGCGACTAGCACATGATTATAAATAGCACACACATGAGGTAATTCTTAATTCTAATTAACCCTACCTTTGGCGCGTCATCGAGTTTCCAGCTTTTGCCGGCACCCCAACACCACGACACACCTAGGGGCCTTAGACCCACCACCACCGGCCCGTTAGGTCGATATGCCTATCGAGAATCGAGGGTAGCGCATTCTCGGAGCGGTCCACGTCCACGCACACACTCGCCCAGTGAAGCGCACGAACGTTAAATGCAAACACCAACACGGGAACACGACAACAGCACACGACACGCGGCAAGAACGACAGGTTCAGATCCCAGAAAAAAGCATCTCGCACACTCCGTCTGACTCCGACGACCCCGCCAACCAGATTCCCGAATGAGGCATTCGCGCGAGGGCCTCTGAGATAACCTCCGTCGGCAGCCGTCGTCGTCAGAGTGGTCGTCGTCCAATGTTGAACGTAGAGCATGTCCAAGTTCATCGTAAGCTACGCTGTCGCGCGTCGAGCTGCTTGCGCTGCGCCGCATTCAACTTGACGTTGGAGTATATAGACACCCCATTCGCAGACAGCGCCAGCGAGCGTGAACGAGCGCGTGCGCTCGTTGACGTTACGACAGAGTATAAAGAGCCTTTAAGAGCGGTGCGGTTGTGCAGGCCTGGCGGGAGAGCCCGTTCGGGCAAGCTATGGGGAAACGTGGCCGTCTATCCTGCCGACGGCCGGGCGCGCGCTCTCCGCCGCAGACTCCCGCTACGCCGCACACGAAATAAGGGAGCGGAAGAACGACATTCATGCTTTCGCATTCACAACCCATAAGAGGTGCTTAGGTGTACCTCGAACCTTTTTTGATTATTGTGTCTGAAATATCACATTTAAAACCTAAATAATATTTGTGTTTGCTTTTGCGGCACTTTATTTTTCCCTGTAAGTCTAAGGGCGCACCTAAATAAGTCTTGCTTTAAAACGCCCGACCCGTCTGGCCACACTGGCCCTAAATCATCTGTGTTCATGAGTTTCCATTGCGAGGTGGGCGACCTTTTTCTGTTTAGCAGCTCCATTTTTCCGCAAAGTGCTCACTGATGTAGCTAAATAGTGCCCGGCAGAAAGGAACCACGTCGGAGTCTAACGGTTACGCCAGTCACACCGTCAAGAGTGATGGACGACGAGGAGCTCCTGGTTGCGGTTTGGTTGCTTCAACAACAGCGGAAATAGTTCAACTAGATAGGAGAGCGGATCCAAGCAATGGAAGCAGAAGCGGACACACTCGAAAAGGAGCTCGCAGCGGTCCATCGAGTTTGGGTTTGTAGCAGACTTTGTTTTCCATGTGCCGCCGCTACTACCTGCTAGCTGGAGTATGCGTTCCTCGTTAAAGAATTATTCCATCACATTTGCGTTCCCAATCATTTCATAATTTGCTACTTATATATATTTAATTTGGTTTAATGCATTAAACAATATATATGTATATATCTGTGATTTTTATTTTAATTTTGTGGGTCCGAGGCCACTCCCTGCAGCTGTAAAGGGAGCTTGGCGAGCTCCGTTTAACACGGGCCCTTGCTTAGCAAAAGGTTATCTTTCCACTGCCGACTGAATTGGGTATTAAAGACGAAGCTTAAGCGCCCTCCGGTAACTTTGTTCCGAACGCTTAATTTTATTTTTTGTTCTGAAGCGCGTGAAAGAGCGTGTCCCTGCACACGCTCTTGGCGCTGCCAGTGCAACGGCGACATTTTGTTTTCGACGATTTCTTTGTGTTTTCTGGGTGATCGCGTGCTGTCGGCATCGGGTACTACAAAGAATGGCATTACCCTAAACAGAAAGACATTGAGACACCTTAGTCCTAACAACTCACAATTCACAGCGCCCCCTTGGCAGCGCAGGAGGCCTATACATACCTAGCTTTTCTTTTCAGCTGTGTAGGCGACAAACATAAATTACTTGTTTATTTCTGACGAAGCATTCAAGTGGCACACGCGCTCAATCGATGAGGTACCAAGTGAACACAAGTACCAGCCAAACGCTAACGCAGAACTCTATGACGCAGAATCTGTGTCCCATGATTGATCGAGGGAGATGACGATTGCAATAATTTGCACGTCATCTCTTTGGTAAACAGTGAGGTGGTTTGTAATCATGCGGGACAAAGTGACTCCTATATAACTTTTTCGTTTACTCTTGTCCCCAACCACCTGGCAGCAGTGTTGTACGAAACGGCGTTCCGAGGAATGGCGTTCCTGGAACGCGTTCCTTTTAGAAGGAACGAAGGAACGTCGCCGTTCTATTTTGCATCGGTGGAACTAGAACGGGAATCCGTTGCATTGTTCCTTTTTTTCGTTCAGTGGGGTAATTTGTATTTTATTTTTACGAGGGAAATTCGAAAGGTATAGAAACAATATCTTTATAAAGAGCAGGATCTCGTTAACTTTTTGGTTACTTATCTTAGGGTTTATTTTGTGTGGTCCTCGCTTGGTAACAGTCGGGTGCAGGAGAGCTAGTGGACATCGGTTCTTTTTTTCAGTGCCCGATCGGTACCAAAAGCAGAACTTTGAGTCGAAGGAAAAGACACATAAGAGGGAACGTTCAAATTCAGCTACTTTCTTTTGCTTCCACGAATCCTCATACACCAGGAATCTAATGCCGACTACAGCCATCACTGAACTTTCACAAAGAGACCAACAGTTACAACAGAAGAACAGGTTACCAGACATCGAACACGCCCTTGTATCCCGAACATTGGTCATTTAAAAGATACACAAAAAGTAACTTTTATAGAAGGACTTCTAGTGTCCAAGACCTACCCTCTTCTTCACTTGCTCGTCTTGCGGACAGCAACATTGAGAAGCAACAGTTGTTAAATCCGAACAAGGGACTTTGTTAGATTGAAACGTGTGAGGTTGGTGTAAAACGCTCGGTGAAATGTGGGGTAACAGTACATTTGACTCGTCTTAATCGCCCACCACAAAAAAAAGATATAGATAAAAGCTGATATTTTTAAAGGTGAATATATTAACTAATGAAACCCTGCTTCCGCTTGTTTTCTTCTCCTGGTGCCCTTCCATCACGGAATTCAAATTCGCAGGCTTCCATTTGACGAAAAAATAAAAACAAATCTCCTTGACATAACTAAATATGGTAATCAGCAAAATACAAATGTAACGTATATATAACGATACGTTCCATTTTTTTTACTGTAACGGGAACGAGTTCCTTTTTCACGTATGGAACTTGTAACGGGAACGCGTTCCAAAAATCAGAAGAAACGAGAAAGATCTTTCGTTCCCTTTTTTTTTTGAAGAACGTGTACAACACTGCCTGGTAGAGATGTCCGACATGGGCGACGAAACAATAATAAAAAACATTTTAACCTGCAAATAGTAAAACAAATAGAGGGGAGGAAAAACAAGAATGGATGACGGTTACGCTTATATCCTCAATGGTATTGGAATGGCAACGGCAAAACAATATTTTCCTACATATCGTAAGTGACGATATTCAAGATGGCGGCGCCCTTGTGAAAAAGGTCTATAGTTCGATCACCTCGCCTATAATTATCTTTGCAGCAGTGTGCTCGCGCTTGCTCGGAGTATCAGACAGGATTAAATGCCCAGTGGTCCATGTTCTCTAATGCGCCAGAAAACAGCGGAAAGCGCTTTGAGTATGGATGATGAGACGAAGCAGCGTGTAAACGTTAGGGTTTCAATGGCGTGGGGGAGCAGAGGACGAAAAGTTACATCAAGCCAGAAGATGCTATTGGGAAGGTTTCACGAAACGCGTTTTTTACTTCCGGTAAGCAACGTTCCGCCATGTTGGTGTACTGCCTTCGCCACTTTCCCCGTTAGTTTGCGTGCAGACCATTAGTTATTGGCGTCGTTTTTGGTGTTGTTTAAGCACAAAAGCATGACCAGTGGCTCCGTCGACAACACGACGCAATAAATTCAACATGACACTATTTGGGCCGCAGAAAACCTATACTTACTGTAATTTTGGTTTTTCGGAGACGTCCTGGTCAATTTAGAGTAACTAAATGGCGGAGTCCGAGTATCGCCTTTCTTTCCTTTTTGTCGCCAGCTAATCACTGGCGGAGAAACGTTCCTGTGCGCCAAATTTAAGTGCATCATTTGCGAGGAAACGGCCGCTTGCGGAGCGCCGGGTTTCAAGCGCGACATATTTTTCACTCTGTGGCCGCGAAATGTAGACCTTACACTGAAGTCTGGCGAACAAGAAGCTTGTTGAAGCTTCCGATGTCGTGCTTCCGACATTGTGCGTGCCATTTAGACACGCGTAATTGCGTTCATTTTATTACGCAAGCGCCGTTTCAATGCGCCCGTGTGTACAAGCCGACGGCACGACGACTGGTGAGAGCAGCGCGCTCCGGGAGGTGCGCAACGACGTACGCGTGCTGAAACGCCTCCTCCTGTCGTCCCACCTATTACGTCTCAGGACTGCAAGAGCAACAGTCGCCTCTTCCGCAATACTTGGAGCAGGGTGTAACATAGACAGGTGGGGAAATGGCCCATAGAAGCCTACCGCAGCGCCGTGACCGGATTGTGTACTCGTCTGCTTGCGGGTACCCCCGATTTGCGACAGATGGCGCTGCGGCGAGAAGAAAAAAATCGGAATCCGATTTGCATGGAACTCTGTGGGAGAGTGCGCAAAATTAACCGAGAGCACTACAGTCCTCCATTGAAAATCTACGAGAAACCATCTCCGTCAGTTTAGCCGGTCGCCACCGGTAGCCCCCCCCCCCCCCGGAGTGAGAGTTCGCGGTGCTCCACATAGATGGCGCCACAGAAAAAGAGAAAACCGAGGGGGACACAATCCGGTCGCTCATTTGGCTCTCGTTTCCCCACCTGTCTATCTTAAACCCTGACTTGGAGTCAGAAATTGGGAGACCGTTGCCTTACTCTGCTCCGCTAGCGGAGCCTTTACAGCAGTGGTCTCAAACTCATTTGAGTGATTGGGCCAGATAGACCCCAACGGAAGGGTCCGAGCCAAGACGGGGGGGGGGGGGGGGGGATATAAAAAGAAGAGGCATTGTGCTGTATTTTTTTTAACTCACAGTTTTCCCAGGGACATGTTTAGATTTCATTCATTTATATGACTACTTTGGGCCCTTCCTGATCTGATAGCAAGAATTAAAACGATACCACCCCGCCAACGTGCTGGCATTTTTAATAGAACAAGAGAGCAAGTACAATCCTTCCCGTTGTTCAACTCACTCAGGAATTAACCAAGCACAACTTGTCTCTAAGAAGCAATCAGTGGACAGTTCTTGCTTTCCTGACGATATTGATTACAACACTGAACAAATACTTGTCTTTTAAAGGGGTACTCCGGTGATTTTTTCATCGTCGCTGATTTGCGTCAAAATTGGCTGAACACACCGATAGACACGGCTGTACCAGTTCCCCAAGTATTGCGTAAAAAAAAAAAAAAAAAAAAAAAACATAGCGCGAAGTTATTGCATTTTCGAATTTCGTTTTCATCGTGTATCGCAAACCGGGAGCCCCTACTGGCAACATTGAAGTGGGACGACATAAATGGTAGAAAGCGGGCAGTAAGCCATGTTTCTAACTGATTACAAAACGTTTGACGGTGGAAAAATAGTGCTTGGTAGTTGATTCACTGAGAAGCACGCAAAAAAACACTCAACACACTCTGTTTAAGACTACCTGCACGACCTGAAGGTCTGTACTATTTGTGACGTCACACCACTGGAGAGCGCGCGGAACTTTGAATGCTGGTTTTGGCATCACATTTATTTACAGTTTTCTCAATTGCTATTTTGAACTTCGAGAAAAAAAAAATAGCATACAGTGAAGACTAAAGTCCGGGTAGTCAGAAAATACAATTTGTTTGGGTATCAAAATAGGCCGGAGTACCCCTTTAAAGGTAGTTTCATCTTCTGCAGGTGCTCCTGCTGATCGCGAGTTCTCTAAGCCGAGATAGTCGATATGCACCCTTCAACGAAGAGCTCGCGCTTGCAGCCTAGTAGTGGTATTGTTGTACATTAAAAAAAGCTGGGAAGCAAAAACTAAAGCGAAACAAAAGGCGAATGATCACGGATAAGTATAAACTATGTGACTACGTTAAGAGAGCAGAGCTACTTTTCGAGCGAAAATGAATCGACGAGATGAAATTACTATGGCGCATGGCATTTCTAGCGCTCGATACAAGGGAACCGGGATACGTGGCCGATTGCCTGCGGGCCGCGTCCCAGCAAGTCGCGGGCCGCGTGTTTGAGACCCCTGCTTTAAAGTGACTCTTGGCCAGCGTTGGCACAGTCGACATCTAGCTGGGCCGTTTTAGTCGCGACGGGTCGACTTCTCGGGCGCCGAAATGTCTGAACTCAGAACAGAAACTGGTAAGTATAAAAAATGGACTACCAGACAATCTTGCTTTGTGTCGCCGACCATTACGGCAGACGCAGTCAATCACAACAGAAAACAAAGTAGAGTGCTAAAGAAAAGAAAAAAAACTTCCTTCTAGCAGAAAAATGCATAGAACCAGACTTGATCAACATGACGTACGGCGAGAAATCGAGCCGGGTGTACGTCACGTGAAACTGCAATAACGAAATTTTTTATCTGTAAAGAGCCCAATTAAAAGTAAAGTTACTTCCTTTTTTCCCCGTCGTCATGTACCGACACTTTTTCAAATATCAAACTCTCAAATTGTGCAGCGGAACAGCGCGGTAGTGTGGATACCTGCTTCCTACTAACTAGAAAAATTCAAGTATCCGCGTTAATAATGTGGTAGTTTACATACCTCATGAATTCCTGCGAGCTTCAACGAGACGACGTTTCTTTTCTGATATTCCATGTAATTTAAAACCTAAAATGTAACAAAAATAAACGTTACCGTAAAAAAGACGCAGTAATTAGGGTTGAGTTCATATTTCTTATACCCTGGTTACACGGGAATCCCCCAGTGCATTTATGTGTGATTGAGGTCTCACTTAACTGCGATTACAGGTTGCCGGGAAACTAGTTGGCAGTACCTGCTAATAATGCTTCAGTGTGTATAGGCTGACGAATGGGGTGGTTCCCGTTTCAACCCATTCCCAATTCAACCTTCCCGTTTGTAACTTCCCGTTTCAACCCGGCTCAAAACGACCATCTCGTTTCATCCTTTCCCATTTCGCCCTATCCCGAAACAACCTTCGTTTGTATTGTTCGTTAACGGTTGATTAGGTGCAAGCGTCCAATGTCTGTCCTCCTTGCTGACTTCATTTCTCCCTCTCCCGAAACAATCTTGGAGACATGACACCGTAAGATAAACACGGTGTCAGGGACGGCTCACCCGAATATTTACAGCTTCATCGATTTGATCAAACGGGATAAGGCTTTCGCAAGGGTATCTTTGCAGCAGCTTGCAAAGTGTGGTGCCGTGCGGGCCAGGGGTCACAAGTGGGTGAGCAAGGACCGCAAACAATCAGAACTGGAGTGTCGCCTTTCTGGTGGCACGATTTCCCTGTTCAACTTTCTCAACAAGGCGAAGGCATTTGCTGGTTTATGATGTTTTCCTGTGTGCGCGAGTGTCCAGTGTTTGAAATTGTAAAAGAAAATAAAGTCGCAATCATATGCCTGTCACCCTGTCTGATTTATCGCCCTCCAAAATATCAAGATCACCAATATGAGGTTTTAGAATAACGTACGCAAGCACTTTGGGTACCCTAACAATAGCGTCGCGATGGCGATGCTATTTTTAGCTTACCCACTGTACTTGTGTATCCAAGACTTCATTATTGTACGTAGCGCGAACAAGCGATCGGCAATGTTGCTGTTTATCTCATAGATAAACAGCAACATTGCCGGCTGGCATAAAAACTATTACTGTCTTTGGAAGTGCTCATCTGAACCAGTACCCTAAGTCCTAAAATTTGGTGCCTGCTAAAACCATTTCGAAGTAAAATATGAAAAAAAAAAGACAAAGTCGTCTTTGCAGTAACGGTGTCGCAGAGTTTACATGGACCGTTTCGGTTGCGCGTTATACGAATAATCTTAAAATTAAAAAAAAAAAAACTAAGTTGTTGAAGTAAGAATAATATATTACTTCGAAGCTTGATTGAAAGAAGTGCATGTTTTTAGAATACATTGGCATGCAATAACATTTCAGAACCATGGGCGTACCAACCGGGGGGGGGGGGGGCAAGGAGGGCGCTTGCCCCCCCCCCCCCCCCCCCCCCCCCCAGTTCTCAGAGTGGGACGGGACGGCCAAACGAATGACTCCGCGCGTTCTCTTGATACGCTCCTGCCGCACCTCGATAACCGACATCCATGGACCGTATCAAGAGAACGCGCGGAGTCATTCGTTCGGCCGTCACCCGCACCCTCAACGCACTGACCGATCTACTGCGAGGCACCGATCTCGACTTCACCGACCTGCACGTACACCTCGATTTCCTTCTCCAAAAGGAAGCGCAGCTAAAAGACATAGACAATGAGATCAAGGACCTGGTAGATGACGAGGACCTGGAGAACGAAGTTGTTGGCACGCTCGAGTACAACATGAACATCAGTCACACCGTCACCCGAGTTCGTTGTGCTCTAACTCGAAATCACATCAACAGCAATCCATCCCAAGTATCGGACAACGGTTCAGCCCTCGGTGACCGGGATCAAGTTTCTGCCAGAACAGGAGGTCTGGCCCACGCACCCGCTCGCAGAACACCTCGCACCGTCGCCCTCCCGAAGTTACAGATACCCTCTTTTTCGGGGAACCTGAGGGACTGGCAAGGCTTTTGGGACCACTTCCGAGCGACGATCCACGACAACGTCGACCTCCCACGCATCGAAAAATTCAAGTATCTGCAGACATACTACCGGACCGGCAAAACAAGCAATCGAGTGGGTGAGGCTCACGGACGAAGGGTACGACCTCGCCATAAAAGCTCTTCTCGAACGATTTGGACGGAGCAGCATTCTTGTAGACGAACATATCGATAAATTACTGGCATTGTCACCTGTTGACAGCTCCAAAAACATCGCGCAGCTGCGACATTTGTATGATTCAATACAGTTCCGCACAAGCTGCCTTGAAGGTTTGGGTGTTCCACCTGCTCAATACGCGATTGTCCTGAAGCGCGTTTTCATGAGATCGCTCCCTAACGACCTTGCTGTTCTGTTCAGACAGAACATGAAAGAAAAGGAGTCACCGACCGAAGCAGGTGATATGCAGACCACTACCGGCGTCCCAGGTACACCCGAAGTTGCTACTATCTTGAGGTTTCTTCGAATCCAAATAGAAAGCCGCGAGGAGAGTCAAGGGAGACTTCAGTGGTCTTCACCTGACTCACCACCAGAGGACCGAAGGGGAACACGCCCTTCAAGCGCCCAGCTCAGTCTTCCGTCGGCTCTCGCCCTCCCGACTTCATCGGTCGCAACGGAGCCCGGGTCATGCACACTTTGTACCGGCATCGGACACCAATTGCAGGACTGCAATACCAACATGTCTTCCGAAACGAAGCAAAACCGACTGAGAGCTGCAATGTGTTGTTTCAGATGCGGCAAGGTCAACCACATAGCCCGTAATTGCCGTACGTCGACACAATTGGTATGTGGTACCTGCAGCGGACGCCATATCACCATCCTCTGCGACATATGGCGCGTCCCTCAAGACGAGTCAAGACCGAGCTTCACCGGTGTCAGTGAATTACGTACAGACGAGAACCGAGGCCTTCCAAACAACGCGACCACTGCTCCCACTACCAGCACGGGAGTTTCATCGGTTTTGCTTCAAACCGCGAAGGCCTGGGCTACAGGCACCACCGACAGCGCACTCGTAAGGGTTCTGCTGGACACCGGAAGCCAGCGGACATTTATAAAACGAGAGGTGTCAGAGAGGCTTCGGTGCCCAGTTCTCGGTACTGAAGAGCTTACCATCTACACATTCGGAAACACTAAACGCCCCACAAATTATTGCTGCCGCCGTGTCGAATTGACGCTACAGAGCCAATATAGCACAAGCAAGGTTACCGTGGAGGCGCTTGAAGTGTCCGAACTATGTACTGTAATGACACCGCATCTCAACAACAATATCCTAAATCAGCTACATTCTGAAGGGCAGATTGTGGCTGACGTCGCCCCCCCCCCCCCCCCTTAGTTTACAGGCAGACACCGAGGTCGGTGTACTTATCGGCTCCGACGTCTACTGGAAGGTAGCAACTGGACAAATTCGCCGTCTAAGTGAGCATCTGCCGGCAGTACATACCATCTTTAGGTGGATGGCACAAGGCCGCTACATGTGCCCAACGGGTGACCGAAGTAACACCACCGCCGTTTCAACAACCAGCTGTGAAACATCGCGCTCCGAAATGCTACCTAATCCATCTGAGATGTGGCGACTGGACGCTATCGACATTTCCGACCTTCCCTCGTCGGACCCAGCAACTCACCCAGCGTTGCTTCAATTCAACGAACAGATCGTTAAAAGGCGAAACGGCAACGGCGCGCGCGTGTATGTGGGGGTTGTTTTCAGCGAGGCGTCGACGCTCTCTGACGCGTGTTATTGTCCACGGTTTTATTCTATTCCTCTGCGAAACCAGGAAAATGTAGGTAAAAGAGAAATGGCAAATTTGACAAAGGCGAACCTCGTCGAAGCGCTTCACCAGAGAGGCGTATCAGTGCCATCCGGCTCGCCGAAGAAAGAACTCCTCGCTAAGTTGTACAGGCAGCACGTTTTGAACGACAATCGTTTCACATCGGGCGGCTACTCGAGCGACGAGGACGTCCGAGATACCTCCAAGGAACACGACGACAGCTACACGCTCCCGGAGGTGTCCGACAGCTTCATGCCGCTATCAGACGACGCCTTGTCTGCCAAGCCCAGCGACTTTGGTTTCCAGGCAGGCCCTGTTGTAGCCTCGACTCAGAGCCTGTACGAGAGGCAGCGTCAGCAGCTACTGAACAACGGCAGCGTCCCGACCACTCCATCCGTCCCAAGCGACGAGTTCTCTGCCACGGAGGAAGAGGAGCCTCAAGTCATCCCCGAGGACAACTCTGACGAAGAGGACGGTGGTACGCCGCTACAGAAAGGACCCACCACATTCTTCCCTTTGAGTGCCCAGAGTGTCCGATTCAACCTGAGCAACAGCAACTTCCCCGGCGTGAACGAGGCCGTGCAGCCGAGTCGGCGTTCGTTCACCTACAGCACCCGCAGCAGCAGCCTTCCTCAGGCCGGTTCACCTGTCCATATGACGCTGCGTTCCAGGGCGGGAACACGTGGAGAGGACATAGCGGGCCACAGTGCGGCTACCACGCCGGCTGTTGGCAAGCAGTGGCGCACATGTCCATGGCGGTCAAGGTGCTCATCGAGCTGGTAGTGATCACCGTGAACGTGTTCATCTACCTGCGAACGCCCGTCGAGCAGGAGTCGTTTAAAACAAACATCTTAATCAGTCGCTCCCGTATCGTTTCCATTAAACCAGTAACGCTACCCCGTTTGGAATTGCTAGCTTGCTTACTACGAGCGCGTCTCTTTGACTACGTATAGAAAACACTCAGGATCGCTCATCTGCAAGTTCAATTTTGGACTGACTCCGAAGTTGTCCTATGCTGGATTGCCGGTGACGCAACAAGATGGCAGCAGTTCGTGCGCAACCGTGTGATCGAAATCCAGCGCCTCACCGAAGGATTTCCTTGGACCCATTGCCCGAGCCAGGATAACCCGGTAGAATGCATTCGCGTTCTGAGGTTCAGCGACGTGATCAGCGTTGTTTGGGGGGAGCGCGACTCTGAGAATATCAGCTCGGCTCCAAACTGCGTTGTGTGGAACGGCGGAGTGAAGCGGCGTTTAGAGGAGCCCGACCTGCTGCCCCCAAAGAAAAAGAAGACCAAGGTTGCAGCTAGCATTGAACCCACCGTCAATCGGTTTCCAGCCGTCTTCGTTTCACTTAAGGTTTCCGGAGAGCCAAAGGTAAACCACAAGCGATCTCAACATGAATCCCACTGGGACGAAATGGAAGCAGACGGTGCCCTGCGGAAAGAAGCAGACGACAGAGGGCAAGGAGAAGCAGACGACGGATTGCAAGGAGGAGCGGGAAACGAAGGACAGAGCGATGTAAACGAAGACGAGGCTTTTGCACCGGACGACTGTTCCACTCCCATCTTTCAAAAATACTAATGGACAAGTCAGAACAGCCGCCGCCATCTTTAGAGAAATCACTGAAAGTTTGCAAGCTTCAGTAGCCTGGATTGGGACGTGCAGTTAAGGCTAAGGAAGGAGGAACAGATTTTAGGGCCGTGCCTCTGCCTCCCAAGATGACGCCTCGAGCTGTGACAGAACACAGTACGCCGCTCTCGTCAACCACTGCCTAGCCGGAGACAAAATCGGAGCCCCACTCCACCGCGAGGTCTTACGCAGTTTTCCCGAAACTCAACACGCCTTCGAGGGTCGGAGAGGCGATAGCGTTCAATTGAGGTGCTTGAGCTCGATGCCAAGTACTGCCGCAATATGTTATAAGGTACAAGGATGGCAAAGTCCGCGTGGCACCACAGCGCCTCTGCCTCGACTACAGGTGGGCGACGTGGTCATCGTAGAAGACGACAACACGCCTCGTCTGCTATGAAAACTTGGTCGGGTAACGAAGATGTTCTCCGCCAGACATGGCGTGACTTGAGCATGGGCACTACGACTCCACAGCGGCTCGGAACTACGCCGTCCTGTTCAGCGCCTTTATCTGCTCGAGGCGGGATCATCTCCTTCGTTGCCGCAAGGGGGGGGGGAGGATGTTGAATATTAGAAGAAGACGAGAGCCCATAAGAGTACGAGCTCGTGGGCCAGTGCACCCGGGGAATCTGTCGTTCTGAGATAAACGGATGCGAGCGGTACAGAGCGGTTCTAGTTCATTCTTCACAAGGCATGTGTTTTGCCCCCCCCCCCCCCCCAGAAAAAGCCGCCACTGGGCAGGACAAACACCGGCCGGCGGCGCCCAAGGGATACCAAGTCAAAGCACAAAGAGCGGGTTGGTGAAAGTACAAGAGTCAAAGAAAAAATAAGAACACTTAGGGACAAGGACAGACAGCACAGTTCTTTCAACTAGCAACACACATTTACTGATGCCTCCTTCAATACGTACTATCTTCCTCCTAACTTTTTAAACTAATGAGGAAGTTACGGAAAAAATAATATATTTATATACGCCTGGAAAAAGGACAAAATCCCCAAATACGCTACAAGATAAAGACAAAGAAAGTAAGAAAGAAAAAAGGAAACACCATTGACAAAATCAGATAGAGGGCCCTTTGACTAATTCAGCTCTGGCTTCAGGTAGTTCATCTGAACTCTGGACAACCCAAGAGAAGGAGCAGCGATGTTGTGTTCGTCACCGGCTATCCTGCATGCTTCAATAATCTCTCGGCCGAGCTTGTTCTTGTGTCTCCCAATTATGCTGGTGTCCTGGAACCGGGTTTCACAGTTCTTGCAGAGGCGTTGATGAACAACTATTGGATCAACAGAGTCGCTTGAAGCACGGGAAACCTCGAGGACGTGCTCTCATAGGCGGGTGTTCAGGCAACGCCCTGTCTGACCAATGTATCGGTCACCGCATGAAAAAGGGATGGACTATACCACTCCCTCTTCACAGGGAACGGTATGATTGGCATGTTTGATGGAACATCCTTTGGGAGTTTCGTTGTTGTTAACTCGTCTGTAAAGTTATTTTAGGCGCAACTTGCACGAGAATACAATTGAAGAGTTGAAGCGCGCTGCAATTCCCTTTAGTCTGTGTGCAGAGTTGTACACATATGGTATGGAGATAACATGTGAAGCCTTACTATGTGGAGCACGGGGCCTTTGGGTGGCTAAAATTATCTGAACAAGAAAAGTGCTCAGAAGACCTTGCGGATAACCAGCTTTGAGGAGACGTTCTTGTTGTTTTGCAATGCTTAAAGGGGTACTCCGGCGATTTTTGAGCTACCTCAACTAACTATATTTTCTGACTCCCCGGCCTTTACCCTTTCCGGTATGCTATTTAGTATCGCGAAATTCATAATAGTTATTGTGAAATCGGAAATGAAAATGATGCAAAAACCAACATTCAAATTTGCCCGCACTTTTCAGTGCCGTGACGTCAGTGGCGGGCAGGCTTGCCAGTCGAGCGAACAGTCTAAAAAATAGAATATGCCAATCATTTGTTCGGTGCTGGAGCGCGGATCCTGGAGCGAGCTTCCAAAGCATTCATTTGACACCATAAAGCTGCTTCAAATCAGTTGGGAACAAATTCTACAGACCAAAGAGTGAACCCCTGCCTTCCACTGACGTCACTTTTTCGTTGTTGCCAGTCGAGACTTTCAGTTTGAAAAACACGGTGAGGACCAAAATTGTAAATTCAATAACTTCGCGAAAAAAAATTAGTTTAACCTAATATTTGGGATACTATTATAGCGATGTTGTTTGGCGAGTTTAGCAAAATTTCAAGCAAATCGGGGACCATGAAGAAATCGCCGGAGTACCCCTTTAAGCTTACAAAGTGAGAACATGATTTGGCGCGAGAAGATGAAAGGAGAGACCGAATGATTCCATGTTTTACCAGTTTAGGATGGGAACTGCAAAATGGAAGAATAGGTTTCCGAGATCGTTGTTGGAAGGCCCAACAAATGCCGGTCAGGAGAAGATGGAGACGAAGATCTAGATACTGGAGACCATTGCCTGAGTTGTCTTCCCTTGTGAAATTCAGGCCTAAGATGAAGAAGTAAAAGCTTGAACTACAGATTCAGAAGAAACTGAGATCCGGTGAATGACTAAATTATCATCCACGTAACGAAAAACATGGAAGACGAGAGTCAACTCTTCAAGGCGAGCTTTGATCTCCCGGTCCACATACAGAAGAAAGATTTCGCTGAGGACCGGGGCGAGGCAGGATCTTATGCAAACACCTTTCTTTTGCCTGCGAATTTCCTTCCCGTGTTCTAAAAGTGTTGATTGTAGATATAGGGCCAACAGGTTTAGGAAACCCTGTTTAGATATCCCAGATGCGTTTTGAAAGTCGCATGGGCCATGTTCGTGGATGGCACTTGATACAAAATCTATTAGAAATGCGGAATCTAATTGGTAACCGTGCTTCGTCTTCGTCTTCTGTGGTTCCCGGCACGCGCCTCAGCACGCCGCTACACTATTCCCCCTAAGGACTTGTTTTCTTGGAGGGATGATCTTTGGGTCATTTTCCTGCTGCACAACCTCGCCCCATTGCAGTGGTGTTAGACAGTCTGCTTGTACTTGTTTGTTTCGAAAAGATTATCTTGAGTGAAGTCCTTTTAGCAAGCAGATTCTTGATGTGAAAGTTCGTGCTCAATTGCACAACTCTAAAGTTCAGGCCGACATCGCAGTCTGCCTGCAGTACCAAAGTCCAGCACGTTAGCGCTTTCGGAAGATTGATGCGCAGAGTCCTGATACCAGGGGTTCAGGTGGTTCCCTTATTATCACCCCTGGCGACACGTCGGAGAACACATCTTATGCCGGCACATAACATGTCGGTGCCAAAGTTCACAGCACACTTGCGCCTTTTGAAAAGTTAACGCCGACAACGATATGCACTGGCATTGCCTAATACAGGAGACACCATGATTTTCGTGAATGCTTTCACCCGCAGAACTGCCACAACCTGTCCGAAAACCATTCAAGCCTAGCGCGCACTTACGCGCTTTTGTGGCGTGGGCTCCCGGGAGGCCGTGACAATGGGCTAGCGTAGCTTCAGTGATGGAACATGGCGAAGGAAGCTGGTTTGGTCGGTAGTAATCCAGGCAGGGCCGCGCCACTCAACGAGGTGCTCACACTCGCGCAGAGAATGTCCTTGCGGCTTGTAAAATGATCTCTTGGGCCGTCAGGAGAAATGCCGGGAATCCGACTTCTGACACCAAATGTTACGTTTTTTAATTTACAAGAGGACGTCCATAACCAAATTAGACCAGATTAGAAGTGTCACGCGCCGCCTGCCCGTGCTTCGTCTTCGTCTTCTGTGGTTCCCGGCACGCGCCTCAGCACGCCGCTACAATATAATTCCTCAATGTCTAACGAAAACATGGTATACGCCTCGGGAGTAGAATGGAGGTCATGAATTAAAAAAAGTGGTTGTTTGGGCGAGTTGGTTTGACATCTTATACAATCTTGTGCGCAGAAAGGACGAGGACAAAAGAAGAGAGCAGGGTCAACAAGGCTTGTTGTGGCCTGTTCTCTTCTTTTGTCCTCGTCCTTGCTGCGCACAAGATTGTATAAGAGGTCATGAAAACGAGATACTAGTTCTGTGGAGTTGGCAACTCGGAAAGGTTGGTTGAGACTGATTCCTATGAGAGATGCTTTTGCAGAAAAAGAGCAAGCGGCTTTTGCCAGCATCCTTTTTCTGAAATGATGCTTCTTAAGGGAACTCCTTCTTTATGGGGTTTTGCCGTGAAAAACACAGTTAGATATTGCTATGAAGGAGCCCCAATGGAAGTTTTAAGAGCAGGGAGATTAAGCGAGCAACAAAGTTGCTTTGCCTTTGAGCGGAGAGAGCCTGAAGGCCTAGTCTTAAGTGTATCAAAATTATTTTTAATGCCTGGCTCACCTTCTGTCCATAGGAACCTTCATCTAAGATGACAAAAACACCGGTTTTATCTGACTCCAATGGTTTCAGGTGGCATGTTTGCAATTCTTTGATTGTAGCCCGGATTGGAACTTTGCCCGTAAGTGGAGGAGGATGGGCGCAGGCGGATCGGACTCCAGCATCAAGAAATGCTTGCCGGTCTTGTTCTGGAATCTGAGTCGCAACAGAATGGACTGAAGTTAGTTGGTCGACCGTTGTAGTTGGAATGTTCGCAAAAATCTTGGGACCCTTGGAAAGGAGATGCAAGGTGCCCGGGCTGAGTTGATGGTCACATAGAACAACCGGAGGCTCAAATTTCGTTTGGAGGGTCTTATGGTGAGACCTGGTCACAACGGTGACAACTTTCTTCCATGAAGTTTCGAGAAGATTGGACGCTGCTTTTTGGAGGAACCGGAAAGATGGGTGGGTTCCATAAGCTGGACCAAAGATGATGTTCATCTGTTGTAGGAGGATCGTCTCCATTAGGCGTAATTGTTGTGACACCTCCTTCCTTGAAATCTGCATGAGTCTGTAGTCGGTAAAACATGGAATCATTCGGTCTCTCCTTTCATCTTCTCGCGCCAAATCATGTTCTCACTTTTTAAACTTAAGCATTGCAAAACAACAAGAACGTCTCCTCAAAGCTGGTTATCCGCAAGGTCTCCTGAGCACTAGTCTTGTTCAGTTAATTTTAGCCACCCAAAGGCCCCGTGCTCCACGTAGTAAGGCTTCACATGTTATCTCCATATCGTACGTGCACAACTCTGCACACTGGCTGAAGGAAATTGCAGCGCGCTTCAACACTTCAATTGTCTTCTCGTGCAAGTTGCGCCTAATGCAACTTTACAGACGAGTTAACAACAACGAAGCCCCCAAAGGATGTTCCATCAAACATGCCAATCAGACCGTTCCTTGTGAAGAGGGGGTGGTATACTCCATTCCTTTTTCATGCGGTGACCGATACCTTGGTCAGACAGGGCGTTGCCTGAACACCAGCCTACGAGAGCACGTCCTCGAGGTTTCCCGTGCTTCAAGCGACTCTTTTCATTCAATAGTTGCTCATCAACGCCTCTGCAAGAACCGTGAAGCCCGGTTCCAGGACACCAGCATAATTGGAAGACACAAGAACAAGCTCGGCCAAGAGATTATTGAAGCATACAGGATAGCCGGTGACGAACACAACATCGCTGCTCCTTCTCTTGGGTTGCCCAGAGTTGAGATGAACTACCTGAAGCCAGAGCTGAATTAGTCAAGGGCCCTCTATCTGATTTTGCCAATGGCGTTTCTTTTGTTCCTTCTTATTTTGTCTTTATCTTGTAGTGTATTTGGGGATTTAGTCCTTTTTCCAGGCGTATATAAATATACTTTTTTTTTCCGCAACTTCCTCATTAGTTTCAAAAGTTAGGAGGGAGATAGTACGTATCGAAGGAAACATCACTAAATGTGTGTTGCTAGTTGAAAGAACTGTGCTGGCTGTCCTTGTCCCTAAGTGTATTTATTCTTTCTTTGACTCTTAATTGGATATGAAGTGCACCGCTCCCGGCCCTGGGTAAGGGGGGGGGGGAGGTGTCTGGTTTGCCCCCCCCACTCAAAAACAACTTGGGACGCCACTGTTCAGAACATATATTCTGAAGCAGAAAAGCTGCGCAGACCTGGGTTAAAACGATTAGACTTTTCGCGAATAGGTTGTGATGCACAGGATCTTATACAAATGGGTTGAAAATGGACGGGTTCAAACGCAAAGGCTCTTTCGAGTATCGGTTGAAACGGGGCGGGTTTAAATGAGAAGGGCGTTTCGGGAATTGGACGGAACGGGACGGGTTCCAACGGGAAGGTCGTTTTGAGAATGGGTCGAAACGGTACGGGTTCAAACGGGAAGGTCGATTCGGGAATGGGTCGAAATGGGACGGGTTTAAACGGGAATGGGTTGTTTTGGGCTACACCCGACGAACGTGATGGTTGAGTTGAGCAACACCGAAATTATAAGACACAGATGGCACGAGGGACGGCGTACACATTTTTTCAACCGTCAATAGTACAATAAAGACACAGCGATCTTTTTTTTTTTTTTCGGAATCACTCTCCATGATAAGAAACGAAAGAAAAAGAAATGAAAAGGGGGACAAGGAAAGAAAGTAGAGGATATCCTGAAAATTTGGACAACTAGAAGATTAAAAGAAAGGATGACTTGACGGTAAGAACTACATGACTTCCGAAAATTATGACCAAACGGCCATATCAATGCCGGAGAGATTCGTCGTTCGTAGGCGAGTGTCGTTCGCTAGTGGGCCTACCGCTCCGCGCTGTCGGCGACGCACGTCAGACGACAAGCAGCAACTGCTCTGTCATCAATCGCTTGTCGGCGCTTGTGTGCTATGCTCGTCGCTACAGCGGGACAGTAACAACGACACACAGCTTTACCTTGTTGCCGGACTAAAATCGGTGTTTGTCGCTCTAGTGGGACGAGGCTATTACGGTCATGGCTGAGTCCGCAGAGCCAACACCACCTAGGCTGAGCGCGTGCTGACAACAAGCTCCCACAGGGGCTTTTATTGCGTGCGTCCCTTCCGCACCATCCAGGTTGCCGGTCTTGGCAGCCTAAAATGGGGAGTTCGTTCCGCGCATGCGCAGTGAAGAGCGCACTTAACTATGGTGTCCAGCGAATATACCTCATGACACATTTCCTGAAATGACTCGTGGTCAGTGCCATTTTCGGCGTTCCTAAATATTGTCACGAAGGGCAAATGATGAGGCTTTGAATAACTAAAGAAACTAAACGTTTAATAGGGCGAACCTGTGCCCAAAACAAAAAAGAGACAGAAGATAACAGCAGAGCGTCGCGGGCGTCAAAGTCGGCGTGACAGCAGAGTCGAACGCTGGGGCGAGACTGACTCCAGCTCGTCACACGGAGCACCTTTTGTACCCGCGTGTTTCTCTGGAACATTCGGCCTAGAACGTTAGGCTCGTAGAAGATTCGTAACTGGATCGGACGAGATGATTCTCGAACTTGAGAGAACGCCAAGTAGAAAGAATACATAAAAGAAGTGTCCGCTCTCTGGAATCGAACCCGGATCCTTCGCGCGACAACCAAGCACGCGAACCACTCGGCCACGCAAGCTTTTTTTTTTTTTTCTTTATTGCAGAGGCAAAACATAAACAGTCAGAACGTTAAAAATGGTCTGCAACACTTTTTGTAGAGCACATTAAAAACCTCCCATCTTAAGAAGAGACTCACAAATGCCTAGCCAGTCGGGCTTCGGCTCACGGTTTGAAAGAACACTTTCCACTCGCGTAATGAGGCTGAAAAAGCAATACCTCACTTCTTTAGCATTGGGGTCGGCATGGCGGACCGCCATGCGTGACCTCCATATGCTACACAACCCAAGAAACATAATCAAATCAAAAGGAACGCCATTGTCATTCGTTGCGTTCAAGAAGCGAATGCCGGATGGGCTAATGCACAACTGTTTCTTCAGTGTGCGTTGGAGGACGTCCCAAGAAAAAACTGCATCCCAGCAAAAATTAAAAACGTGTTCGGTGGTTTCTGGGGGTTTACATACAAGACAGTCAACCGACCATGGCACATAAATTCCCTTTTCCCTGAGCCGTGCCTTAACGGGCAAAGTGTTGGTGTGCAGTTTAAAAAAGAAAGATTTAACGGAGGGAGTGACACACATTCCCTTGACCCGCTTTAACACATCATGGCCACCGGGACAAATGACAGCTCTAAACGTGGTGTCGGGAACAAACTCATCACCAAGTCGCGTGCTAGCGTTTTCTTGATCACAACAGACAGGTAGTTTAAAGAAAAACGGGCAGATAAAAAATAAACTGCGTCAACAACCTCTTTCTGGTATCCAACGAGCCTCTTTGGCTCTCCGCCATGTGACGAGACAAGGATTGACGGAAGGTGAGGGGACAAATTGGTTTGGATGAACGTGCGTATGAATGGGTGCTCTTGATCTCGTAGAAAAATAAACCGAGAAACGAGTTGCTTAACGAACGAGTGAGAGAGTCCGAGACCCCCTTACGTACCCTGTGGAAGAGGATGTCACGTCTCATACGCTCCCAGCTCGTTCCCCAAATGAACACAGCAAAAACGCGGTGAAATTTCTGCACATTGATGCGCGCACAATGTATGACTTGCAAAACATACCAAAGCTTTGAGATTCGAAAAATATTATAGACAGTCGCTTTGGCAAAGATGGACAGATCACGCTGCCTCCAGCGGGAGGCGCGCCTGCCCAAGTCGGTGGCGACTTCCGACCAATACGTTTTGTTCCCTCTGTAACATTGTAGAGGCACTCCGAGGTATGTACAGGGCACGCAATCCCAACAGACCCCTTCAACAACTGAATTCGTTGTGGCCCACGCACCGTGCCAAAACCCGCGGCACTTGCTCCAGTTTATTGCTGCACCCGTCGTCTCGCAGAAAGACTTTGCCAATAAAACTGCGGCGCTAACACTTCGCTTGTCACAGCAAAACACTGCAATGTCGTCCGCGTAGCTCATGACTTTGATCTCAGCATTTTCCAGCCGGAATCCCTGACATTGCTTAGTATCGATAACACTTAAACAAAACAACTCTAAGTAGACATTAAACAGTAAAGGCGACATAGGACATCCCTGTCTCACGGATGTTCTCACGTGGATCGGCTCTGTTAGTTCCTTATTAACAATAAGCTTCGTGGTGCAGTCTTTATAGGCAATTTGGGTCCTTCCAAAATGACTTCGGCCACATTTATACGTTGTAGGACATCAAAAAGAAAATCGTGCTTTACACGATCAAAAGCCTTGTCTAGTTCGATTTGGAGCATAGCAACTTGTCGCGTTCCGCCGTCGCATGCCTCCAGAACGCTACGAGCAACGTGAACGTTTGTCAAAATCGATGTACCCTGTATGCCGCAGGTTTGGTGGTCTCCGATAAGCTGACAAGCAACACTCTGGAGTCGGCGCGCTAAAATTTTAGCGAGCACCTTGTAATCTTTGTTGCGCAGTGTTATTGGGTAGTACCCAGTGACTTGACACAATTTTCCGACGTCGTCGCTTTTAGCAAGTAAAACGGTGAAAGTACGCCCAAATGACGGAGGCAGTTCTTTCCGTTCGTACGCTGCTGAAACAACTTGAAACAAAACGCAAGAGACTACGCTCTTAAACTTCTTATAAAATTCAGCACATAACCCATCAGGTCCGGGAGCCTTTGACTTTGGCATCTCATCTATGGCCTTCTCGATCTCCTGAATGGTGATTGGCTGAACAAGACTTTCCTGCTCTTCTTCCGTTAGTTCCGGTAAAGACTCTAAAAGTTCCCCACACACGGGGTCCCTCCTTCCGGGATCTTGACTTTGGAAGAGCCGCCTGTAATGCGCCACAAATGCTCTCTGGATAAAACTTGGGTTCGTGCTGGTCACACCCTGATACTCGATCTCACCTATTTCGTTCCGGAGAGCGTATCTCTTCTTTTCTGCTAACGCCCGTTTAGTCGGCTGCTCACCTATCAGATTCTTTTCGAATCGAGCGCGGACAACGGCTCCGCGATAGCGCTCCTCATTCAGCTCTTCCAGCCGCTCCTTAACACTTTCTAAATCTTTAGTAGCCACCCCGGGCGACTGACGCTCTGTTCTTGTCAGCGCTTGTAAATCGGCATTTAAGTTGCTTTCGGCACGGCGTGCCTGGTATGCTAAAACAGACGACCTTTGGATCGCCAGCATCTTAACCTTCTGCTTGAAAGTCTCCCACTCCTCAAAAATATCGCCGCCCGCGCTTTTAAAATGCAATCCAAAACCTTCCTCCACCGCGCTCAGAAATATTCCGTCAGCAAGGAGCTTCAAGTTCAGCTTCCACAGCCTCCAGTCAAACTTCGCCTTCAATGGCGCTTTTTCGCCAATCGACGTTCAAATAAAACAATGGTCAGAAAAAAAAACTGGAGCGACACGATAACTCTTTAGCGTAGTTGCCACGGAGGCTGAAACGTAAATCCTATCTAAGCGCGCTTGCGATGACGCCTGAAAATGCGTAAACCGAATCTCGCACGTATCATTCTTCACGGTTCCGGTGTCTATCAGATCAAAATCTTCAATCAATCCTAGCTCTGTCTCGCTCCTATCGCTGCGTTGTCTGCATGGTGTCCTATCTATTGCTCTAACAACACAGTTGAAATCGCCAAGCAGTACGATTGTCCTATCACAATCCAGGAAACGGCGTAAGTCATAAAAAAAGGAAACCCGGTCTTTCACCGTACTGAAGGCATATTGCAAATAAGCCGCCAGTGAACTGCTGAAAATAAGAAATCACACAAAATAAAACGTCCTTCCATATCGGTGGTCACAGCTAATTCCGACAAAGGCAATGACTTTCTAATAAACAAAAAGCAGCCTGCTGAATCCCCGACAGCGTGGATAACACAAACTTCGTACGTAAGAAGAAAAGGTCTCAGCGCGCTAGCTACCTGCTCCTCTTCAGACATCTTAGTTTCTTGCACCGCTAAGAAATCGGGTTTCTCGTTACTCAGCAAACGCTGTACTTGGTATTGTTTTTTCCGTGCACTGAAACCTCGAACATTTAGCAATGCCACCTTCAATGCTGGTGGGAACGTACAAATCATGCCGTGTAAAAATGGGGCACTTGCCTTAGCGACCGCGCATAAGTACTCGATACCAGGCGATGACCGCCTTACTTGGAGTCGTGCCGGGTCCGAACGTCGGAAGGGGTAGGGTGCAGGGGCAGGAACCGCTCCTTTTTGTTACTTTCCTCCCCCTGGGTAGGCTTAGGAACCGCACCCCCTAGAGAGGGGTCGGGGTCGTTGAGGCCGCGCTTGATGGACTCGCCAGTTTCATCCATGTCAATGGGTTCCTTGGACGACGCTTCCTCGCTTGGCGGGGAGTGGGCAACGGTTGGGTCTTTGAAGCTCTCGGGAGTCGCCACCGCTCGAGAAGGTTGCGCGCCGTCCGCAACTGTGATCACGGCCGCCGACTCGTTTCCACCCTTGGCGCTGAGGACCGTTGTCTTGCCATCCGACCCGGCGGGTGCCTTGAGCTCCAATCCACTTACTGCAGTCTCCGCCTCATCCGCATCCATGATGTGCGGTGAGACCTCTCGCACTGCCGGGGACGCGGTCGCGCCTGAGCAGGTCTTGACGCATTCTTTTTTGTCATGCCCGTAACGGAAGCACTTTGAGCACTTCGGCGTGCGGCAGTCGCGCCTGATGTGCCCGGTCAGTTTACAGGGCAAGCACACCGGCGCGCGTCCTGGGAGAACAATGAGTGCGTTGAAGCCCTGGAAGCGAAGCTGGTGGGGCATCCCGTCTGGTGTGACGCCGCTCCTAAGCGTCATGCGGACGATGCGCGTGGTCGGCTCGATTCCTTCGAATCCTTCAACTCGCCACTTCTCTCGGCTCACCTCGACGACCTTGCCGAAGGGTTCCAACATTTTTTGTACCGTGTTGTCTGGTACATGGAAGGGCACCCAATGGACACGGAGGCGTACCTCGGAGCAGCTCGGGTCGATGACGATGCACCGCAAGTTCTTGACCTTGAGCTCCTTGGCCTCGACAAGGCGTTGCTTCCACTCTGGTGTTTTCAGCGTTGCCATCCACACATGGTTCATTTGGAATGCTCCGAATGAAAGAATCTCGTTCAAAACGCCACACCTTTTCAGCTCGGTCTTGAAGTCCTCGATGCGGTAGGCTCGCCCCTTCAAATTGCCGTGCAGCAGAACAGAGTTCATGACCGCCATCCCGGTTGGGATCGGTGGTAACACCGCTTTGTAGTCATCGGCAGCAGCCGCGCTATCACCAAAAGAAACCCGGCCGGCAAGGGCCGCTATCGCCACTCCATCGGAGCTGCTCATTTTGCGACCGTCTCGTGCGAGCGCAGGAACAGAATCACTCGGCCACGCACGCGCTCGCTCGGCAACGCGCGTGGCAATATATCGCGTTGTTTGTTTCCCCCGCTTTCCGAAGCGACAAACATGCGCGTGTTGGGCTGTGATGATCGCACTCCGTGCACTCGTTTTTTAGTTTTTCATTAGTGATAGTAAATTATGAAATTACTATATCATCCGAGAAAGGATATTTTAAAGACAACGATGAACTCCTAAATATACGAGTGGTCACGTTTCTTTTGTAAAACAAACAAGGAAATGGCTATGTATTGATTTAAAAAGTGCGCTTTTTAGAAACGATTTAATTTGTTTTTAAAATGGGTGCACCGTGTCAAAATTGATGTTGCTTATTTTCTTCCACTATTTTCCCTACACCCATAGATTACTATATACAGTCACTGACGGTGGGCGTGACGAGTCCCGAACATCTCATTATCTCTCCGCAACCAATCAGATTGTGGCATCAGCCGGTAAGCCTTGAAGAACCAATCACGAAGCAAGAATCGATTACCATATGAAGCCACTCCCCGCGTTTCTTAAGCTCTCAGCGACTATTTAGCTCTTTTGTCCTTGCGTCGGCCATATGCCGCCCTTGAGTGCGGAGAAAAGCAATCGCGCAAAGCTTTAGGACAGAGAGCCGGCTTCACACGTTTCGCGTTATGGGAGACCTAGCCGGTCACGTCACGGCAACACACACGAACACACGCAAACACACACACGCACACACGCGCGCTCGCGCGCGCGCATTTATATAGGGTGTTCCAAGTTACAAGGCTCGATCTAAAATGGATCGTAAAAGTCGACACATGCACGTAGCAACCTGTATTTTTCGTCAAAGGTGTATTTCACAGGTCGGTTTTTTCTTGTAAATACAAAACGTAGCTCTCTTTCTGTAAAACATAGGGCCAAGAAACTTGCCAGGGTCAACGGTGGACGACGACGCAGATGACCAAGTCGAGTTGCGGGGTGCGTTTGGCGCGCCTATTGACAGATGGTGTCGGGGGCAGTGTCCGAAGGGTAGTCAACGTTGGGTGTAGCCGACCAGCGAAAGAAAGCAGACGACACGCAGACAAAATCCGTTGGCAGGAAAAGCGCCGTCGTTATGCACACGCATCTTTTTTCATTTGAGTTTTGCATTTATTGTCCGCATTTATTTTTTAACGAAAGGTACATTGCAAAAAGATGATGTTCACTTTAATAAACCTCAGAGCCGTTTATTGGGAGAGTTTGGCCATACATTGGTTTGAATAGGCGAGCATCTCGGGGCCAACCACAGGCCTCCAAACAGCCCCTAGCTGTGGTCGTGTGCTCTAAATATGTGACAAGACTAATTTAAGCCGTTTTAGGGTCGCTATACTTCGTTTCACATTATGTGCGAGGGAAGGCAAAGCTGGAAGCGCGAGCACGGAAGCTCCGTGCGTTCAGGCTTTGCTCGAGCGCGCAAGCTGGGGAGAAACGCAGAAAGCGCTGGTCTCGCGCTTCTAGTTTTGACTTCGCTCGCAGATAAAGTGAAACGAAGTATAGAGTGAAAATCTATAACTCTTGGTGACTGAAAATTTGGCGCATGTGAGGTTTTCGTCACGTCCATATTCAACGGCAAAATGAACGAACGTGCGCTCCAAACCAGGGCCGACTTGCTATAGACCTTTTTCGTATAACTTCAAACCAGCCAGTAACTGACGTACCCTCGACCTGGTGCATTTTTGGATTGCCCGCTGACACAGGGTATGCAACCGCCAAGGGTATGGGCGAAAGGCTTAAAAACGTACGTCGTGCATGAGTTAGTTCCGAGTGCTCCTTTTTACCGTGCTGTAATTTCTGAAAATCTACGGTTGTCTGGCTACCGCTGCGTGGTAGTCGGATGGATAAATAATTTTAAAAAGCATAAGAACAATAGCAGAACGTGTGCCATGAGCACAAGAAGCAGCAGCGCGAGTGTGGCTGCAATGTTATCGAGCTTCGCATTTTCCCCAAGAATCCTTATTTATGAAGTCAGTCGATTGCGAGCTTGAATCGCGAGAGGTTTGTATCAGACTCAACGTGACGTTTAAGCTCACGACCACTTCGTCTACGACAAGAGGACCGATTTTAATTCCCGGTGCAGGTGGTCCAATTAGGTTATCACTGCAAGACCCATGGTATGTGAAAGGTATGAAAAAGTCTACATGCCACCACTCAAGATGGAGCTATCAAATGTCGAGAGCTTACCTGCATAGACCACATTAAACTGCTCATATCTACTTCGCTGTGGAAACTCAATCAAAACACCCCACCGTCTTCGTCGTCATTCTCTCGAGGAGGCAAGGGGATGGCCTGTGAGTAGCCAGCTGGATTCAACCGGACAAGCTCCAACCAAGTTATTGCAGCCCACCATAGCCAAGTCTAGCCAAGTTCCCCCCATACCCACACCGTTGCCTACCCAGATAGCTGTGCTGCCAGAACTAGCCGGTATTTCTTTTTCTAAACCACTAGACGGCGTCGTCGGCGCCAAAGCCAGCGCGCGTGCTAAGCGGGACTCAATCCGTGTCGCGAGACGCTCGCGCGCTCCAGCCTTTATACTGTTTTCTTTCAGTCAGTCGCAGCTAAGACGCTGTTCTACCAAGCCGGTCCAGAGCAAACTGTCGCCGAGACGCCGAGATTGAACGCTTCTATTTCAGGCTTTAAATGTCGTTTTCAATATTGTGACGTCGCGGTCTGCTGATTGATCGACGCTGTGACGCCCTTTAGTTTACGCTCTAACCGCTTGGAAAGTATTCGGCGCTGGCGGCGGCCTTTGCTCCGCCCATGGGCCAAACTCTCCTAAATACAGCTCTGGTCTCGATCAGAGCCGTTTATACTGAGAGAGCTTGGCCTTCATAAGGAAATCTTGATAGTCTGGCAACCACAGCAGCCTAGTCTGACATCCGGGGGATGACTACTTCCGTCCGCCATCTTGTTTGTGGCTCTGACTCATAGGAACTGTACGCGATTTCTCATAAATAAAGAAAAAGACGTGACGCCATTTTCTGTTTTCGCGAAATCCGCTGGTTCTTGCGGGCAGCAAGCTCCGCCCATTGGCCAAACTCTCTCAGTATAAACGCTCTGGTCTCGATCAGGTCTCGATAAGAAGGTAGCGCCATCTATCAATACGAGCGCCATACCCGCCCCGCAAATCGAATTGGTCGTCTGCGTCGCAGCCCGACGTTGACCCTGGCAAGTTTCTTGGCCCTATTTTTTACAGAAAGAGAGCTACGCTTTGTAATTTTACAAGAAAAAAAAACGATCTGCGACATATATCTTTGAAGAAAAGTTTAGATTGCTACGTGCAGGCGTCGATTTGTACGGTCCATATTAGATCGAACCTGGTGACTTGGGACACCCAATATACCGGTGTACCAAGTCACCAGGCTCGAATTCCCAATATACCGGTGGCAAGTCACTCTAAATATATCAGGTGACCCAAGTCACCAGGTTCGTTCTAAAATGGACCTCAAAAATCGACACCTGCACGTAGCAATCTATACTTTTCGTCAAAGGTGTATTTCACACGTTGCTTTTTCCTTGTAAAATTAGAAAGCGTAGCTCCCTTTCTGTAAAATATAGGGCCAAGAAACTTGCCTGGGTCAACGACGGGCGGCGATGCAGACGACCAAGTCGAGTTGCGGGGTGTGTTTGGCGCTCGTATTGGTAGATGGCTTTACCTCCTTCTTCTGGCTTTCTTTTAAGGAGATATCGAAAGTGCCCGCGTCAACCCTGGTCTATTAATACGAACATAATCTTTTTGTAATCTACCTTTTGCTTAAAAATAGATGCAGACGATGATAGCAAAACTTCAAGTAACAGAAATAAGAGAAAACGGAGTTGCATAACGACGGCGCTGACGGCGCTCTTGCTGCCGACGGATTTCGTCAGCGTGTCGTCTGCTTTCTTTCGCTGGTCGGTTGCATCCTCCGACGCTGCTCCCCAGACCTTTTTTGTCGCGGTTGGTGGGAAAACCGCCACAATGCTTTACCTGACTGTCCGAGAGAGGGCACAGGTAGTCTTTTGGTTAACAGAAACCGGGAGTATGAGGCAAGTGAGCTCGAAGTTTCGAGCCACTTATCATAGGCGTCCACCCACCCGTCGGACTGTCGTGCGCTGGGTACACCGATTCAACACGGAGAACACTGTACAGACCAGGTTGTGAGTACTCGAAGAGAGGTCGCCACAGCAGGACAAGCGTCACGCCGTGCTTGAGGCATTTGCATTGAACCCATGGCTGTCCGTGCGACAAGTCGCAAGACAACTTGGTATCAGTAAAATGTTTGTCTGGATGTAGATCGACCAACAAATGTATCCGTTTAAGCCACAGGTCCTGTTCGAGCTGCAGCCATATGACTTTGAACGGCGAAAGCAGTTCTGTGTGGACGACCTTGGGCGCATCACCACAAACAGGAACCACCTTCCGTTTCTGTTTTTCACAGATGAAGCTATTTTCCATCTGGACGTGCACGTCAACAAGCAGAACACCCGCTGCTGGTCCGAGAGAAACCCTCACTGGATCATTGTAAAGGCTGTCCAGTCACCAAAGGTCGTAGTATGGTGTGGACTTTGAAGGGAAGGTGTTGTCGGTCCATTCTTCTTTGACGGCATGGTCACCGGTGACGCCTACCTTCGCATGCTCCAACAGGACGTCTTGCCGGAGCGGGAAGCTTTGCACATTCAAAGGGAGGTGTGCATCTTCCAGCAAGATGGAGCACCCCCGCACTACGCCCTGCAATGAGAGCTGGCTTGACAGCACCGTTCCCGGCAACTGGATGGGTCGAAAGTCACCGACAATGTTCTGGCCCTCATGGTCCCCTGACCTGACAATTTGTGATTTTTTTGTTTGGGGTTTCGTAAAAGCCCAGGTCTACACAATTCGCGTGCGCAAGATGACGAAACTAAAAGGGCGGATTCTATCCGCCTGTGAGGCGACCACGGACAACATGCGGGAGGCAGCCTTCAGGGATTATGAGCGAAGACTGCACAAGTGCCACCAAATTCGAGGTGGACATGTTGACTGAAGAGCATATATTTAACCATTTTGCACATAATACCAGCGCCTACGACAACCTTGGAAACCACGGGCTTCTGCTGACAGGCTCTTTTCCGAGCCATTATTTGCTGTTTATTTGGAGTTCACTTTGGTAGCCTCCCGTGTCTCCAAAGTGCGGTCAAAGTAGCATCCAAAGTGACGCATTGTGGCTGTTTTCCCACCAACCACGACAAAAAGGTCTCGGGAGCAGCGTCGGAGGCTGCAACCGACCAGCGAAAGAAAGCAGACGACACGCTGACGAAATCCGCCGGCAGCAAGAGCGCCGTCAGTGCCGTCGTTATGCAACCGCGTTTTCCTTTATTTTTATTACTTGAAGGTTTGCTAATATTGTCTGCATTTATTTTTAAGTCAAAGGTAGATTACAAAAAGATTATGTTCGTATTAATAGACCACGGTCGACATGGGCACTTTAAATATTTCTTTAAAAGCAAGCCGGAACAAGGAGGTAGCGCCATCTACCAATACGAGCGCCAAACACACCCCGCAACTCGACTGGGTCGTCTGCGTCACCGCCCGCCGTTGACCCAGGCAAGTTTCTTGGCCCTATTTTTTACAGAAAGGGAGCTACGCTTTCTATTTTACAAGAAAAAACTGACGTGTGAAATACACCTTTGACGAAAAGTTTAGATTGCTACGTGCAGGCGTCGATTTTTAAAGTCCATTTTAGAATGAGCCTGGTGACTTGGGTCACCCTATATATAACTGAAAAGAAAAGAAAACCCTTGGTGGAAACAGCAAGAACGGACGGTTTATTCTTCGACGTCTCGGATGGAATCCGGCCTCCGTCAGACCTTCCTGCCTTCCGGCCTTCCTGACTCTGGTCGAAAGGACTCCGGCCATAACGTCGAAGAATAAACCGTCCAAAACCCGCAGAAAACCGTTGAAAATTACTTGGCTACCATGAAACCCATGTGACCGAGAGTCCGACTCCATTGAGTATTTCTATTAAACCCGCTAGATTTAGCAGGGGAAAAAAGCTTGCCCCCTCAATTTACCGGTAAAAGAATAAAACAATGCCCGCTTTTCGCCTGACGTTGGAACTCTCGCGAGCTGACGTTTGACGTGCCCCCCCCCCCCCCCCCCTCCCTTCTCCGTACCCGAGTCATAAATATGCCATTGCGAAGGAGAGGATCGTGATAGTGATTCTTCCCGGTTACGAGCTGCAAAGAAGTATGATTTTTTATTCAAACTTTATGTATAACCTAAAGTTAGCATTTTGAAGGTACTTCTTCTTCGGAAGCGCTGCAATTTCTTCAAGCAGTTTTATATTCAAATATCAGTGGACACCGCATTGCACGAAAATAATTGCATATATATTTTATATACATATATATCGATGAAACTCCAAACAAAGCGATGCTAGTAGTATTTGAGGTTTACTTACTGATCCGAAAAGACCGCTCACGTATTTTTCAACAGAGAGGCCAAATGCCGGTTTGACATTAGAATCCACTATAAAGTACAGGCCAACCTCTCTGTTTGACGGAGCTGTTTGAGGAGACAATATCAGTTTTTAATGATCCAAAAGGGTAAGTATAAGACGAAATAGGGCATATTACGCTCAAAAAACTGTAAAAACCTCGAAGATGCTTGCCTCAATGGAGGCAATGTCTTCGGGTACTTTATAAGCTCAACTACAAAGAGGATGTGTTCCGTACGCAAGCTCAGATTAACCGTGGTAAAGTGTTATTATGGTGCGATAATAAATTTTCTTCCAAGAATTTATAACGAGCTTTTTTCTGTTATTTTAAAGCAGGACAATCTCTTCATTTTAAAAATGATGCGCGAAGAGTGCAGCAAACAATGTTTTGAAAATTATGAATATTAAGAGATAAAAAAAAAGCAATGAGCGGATAGATATTAGAATGTTAACCAGCTGCCCCCTACAAGCGCATAATTGTTTTCGGGTTTAACCTAGTTCCCCTTTCTGACAATTAAAAATTGTTTGTATTTTTTGCGTTGTTTCTTACGCTCATCATGCTACACCTAACGTAATTTTAGTTTGATTTAAGAAGATCACACTCTTGAGGTCATGACAGAATGTTAATGGAAAGGTGTCAAATCTAAACGCAACAACGTCGCTTTAATAAGAGGTGGAGTGCATTGTACTCCATACTGTGTCCTTGATTTACTTGCTTTTCTGTTTTATGAGTGCCACCGAACACACGCACACGTCACGTTTTCTGGCGAATATTTATTATTAGCTTTTTAATCTAAGTAGGGATACAATGTGTAGTAGGTTGTTTCTTTTATATCCCATGCATTATCTCACGAAATAATATTTGGGTAATACACGCTGAAGTGAATACGGTGGTTCAAACAATTTTATTAAAGATTTCGCATTGAGGCGAGGACAAAATGGGCTGTCTTTACTTATGATATTAACTTGGAGAATTTTAAAGAAGACTTAAATATACTATAGGTAGAAACGTGTAATACTCACAAGATCTTTCCGAAACGTTCAATATATTAAGAAAAGCTGAAAACAAAAACGATATTTTTTTTATTAATAAATACTGCAGATTTATGTTAGAGTCCAAGCAGGAGTGAGCATCACAAACATAAACATGATATACAACACCGAGAAGACATCAATACCAGCTGAAGACCTAAGAACAAAGTAAACTTGAAGGAAAATATCAACAACAAAAACATCACAAAACAATCACATGAGCGCAGCTTTCAAATTTGAAATAAATTCTTTGACACTGGCACTTTCTACTATATCTTTTGGCAGCTGGTTCCATGCGGTTATTGTCCTGAGAAAGAACGAAAACTTAAACGTATCATTATGCACGCGAAACTCCCCAATCATTTTCCCATTGTTAAACCGAGTATTTGCGCGCGATACTCCCATAACGTATGAATACTTCAAGACTGTTTTTTTTTTTTTTTACAAACTCGTAAGACAGAACACTTATCAACATTTAGAATCATTCCCCAGTTGACACACCAACTTAAAATATTTTCTAGATTGTCGTTACCATAACAACTTTCGTATTTCACGAATTTTAGGTGTGAAGTCTTCCAATAATGATAATCTAGTGCTTTTTAGTTTGTATGTGTTCCTTAGCAGCTCCATTTTTTCATTGAAATCAAACAGACGTATAATGACAGGCCGAGTCTTGTTCACTCTTGTTTTCCCCAACCGATTAATACGTTCGTGACTGTTCACTTTGATTCGCAGCTTTTGTTCAAAACGTTCTGTTAAAACAGCTTCCCTGAGTGAATTGGTTGTTTCTGTTTCATTTTCACTAACGCCGTAAACAATCAAGTTATTACGTCGACTGTGGTTTCCCAGATCACCAATTGTTTCCTTTAGAGATGCAATTTCCTCTTGAAGCTCAGTAACCGAACGCTCACAATTTTCTATCCTCTGTGCGGTTTGTGCGAATGACTCGATTTTCCCTTCGATTGAAGCGAATCTTCTGTTTGTATCGGATATG
Source organism: Ixodes persulcatus (assembly GCA_013358835.2). Classification (NCBI taxonomy): domain Eukaryota; kingdom Metazoa; phylum Arthropoda; class Arachnida; order Ixodida; family Ixodidae; genus Ixodes; species Ixodes persulcatus. The sequence goes on along the minus strand of JABSTQ010002657.1, from coordinate 17,130 downwards.
TGAGAGTCTAACTTGTTTTGGATTGCCTTTAGGTCTACAGTGTTTGCCTTCTGATTTTCAAGAATCGCTGCCAGTTGCTCAGCGATCTCCGGCCCGGGGTTCATTTCCACATCACCGCTCAGGAGAAGAACAATAAAGCAGAATAAGTCAAAACAACTCGCAATAGAATCGCATAACACGCCTGGGCAAGGCAGCACAACCAAACACATAAAATCGCTTTTCAATTCACAACCAGTTTGCGTCTTACTAACCTGTATCAAAAAGACGAACAGGTTTAGTCGTGGCAGCATGGTTATATAAACTTAGGTATTACCAAGTCTGTTTCCTTTTTTTTTTTTTTTCAGAAGGCAGCGCATAAGCAAACACACGAAACACGCATGACGCTTGATGATTCGAGTATTAAGAAGACCCAACTGACGACAATGTCCAGCAGATCTTGTTACATCTATAAAAAAAAAAAAAACTCATGGCAGAGGATTGTGAGTTTTGAATTAGCTTCACGTCCCCGACATGACTACACCCTGTCTTTATCAAGATAAATTAGAGATCCAGAAAAGTACAGCATGTCCCAGAAAAAAAAAAATAAACTGTTATTTTACTGTAAAATTAAACTGCGCTTCGCTGAAAGCTCACTCTCTGCATAAATGTAGCGCTAGATGTTTGGACCTGCCGAAGATTTAAGACTTGCCTTTTTCTTATTCAAAAATGCAAACTTTTTTTTTTTGCCAGCTGAAATGGAAAATTGCGGCTCGTGTTTGGTTGCTGGCACTATTTACCCCCATGTATTAGATCTCGGCCGTAAGTTTTCCAATTAAAAGTTTCAAGAATGGTTAATGTATATAATCTTAATCAAACATAAGATAATGACAAGCTTCGAATCTTTGGAATGTGGTACTGACCGCTAGCGCTTCATTTGGGAGGAGGCTGTGCGTTCAGCAATGCGTAGTTGAGCTTGAAAAAAAAATTGTTTTGATAATTTTTTTTAAAAACATTCACTATATAATTTACAATCCACAAAAACACAAGGAAGATTTGGCATAATAGTGGGAAATAAAAGCTGAGATTTTTTTTCTGTTTAATTTACTTATGTTTAGCAGGATCACACTGGCTAGTTTAGTTTTATGTAAAGCTTGTGCATGTATCCGTACCTTTCACTCTTGGACGTGATTTACGAGAATTCATAGGACATTTTTGGCTAGTATTTTGCGTATCTTTATACTAAGTGTTATATTTTTCACCCAAGTCAGAAGCGCAATTTCGAAGCGGTTACAGGATTTACCTTAACCTTGTTCTAACATAAATGTCCACAATTCCATTGCTTCAATGAGTTATGAGTGGCATATAGAGGGAGGTAACAACAATGATAGTATAACTGTAGTGAAGTACCCAAACATACTCGTTGATAATATCCTCAAAGTCATAACGTGGAAGTTAGTTTCCCGCATTAACTTCGTAGCAGTTTGCCTACAGTAATTTATTGGTTGCCTATTGTAAAACCTCGTCAAGCAACAAAGCAAAAGTATATTGAGCTCGTCTACGTCTAGACTTTCTGTCCTTATGAAATAGAATTTTTGGATCAGCTAATTGCAGATCAGTGTATTGCCTAGAATAGTAAGCATGGTTACGTGACTCAAAAAAAAAACTGGAGCTTTTTTTTTAGACCCTTCTGTTTTGCTTATTCTATCTCCGATTCTATTAAACAATTAGAGTGTTCCTCGATAACCATTTCTGTTGACCATTTTATTTCAATATTGTAGCTTATTGTATGTTATTTATATTACTTCTGAAACACCCTAGTGAAAAAAAAAGTTGAATGGACGTGTTTAACGAACATATGAGAAGGCATAAAATAATAAAATAACTTACATTCGTCTGATATGCGCTTCCTATCAGTTATGTAAGCTCTGCTATTTTTACTCGACAAATCATATATGAATTTTTACTTTTTCAATAGGGCAGCCATTTGAATATTTATCTGCAGTCAAGTGAAATCAGAAATTCCATACCAGTCTTCGAGGATTCATGTGGCTGTAGAGGTGCTCTTGGAGAAACAACTGGAAGAATCATTAGCACTGCAAAACGTACCACTTGCATGACCCGACGCGTGCGTTACCCTTTGAAGCTATGACACATCTGAAGTTGATATCTCTGGGCAAGTGAAGATAACAACAACATTTTGAAGCAATGAATGAAAATAAATGTCATCCTAAGAAACCAGACGTGTTGGAAAACATTATGAAATATTACTTGTCTGGGGTCCGAGAACAATACCTATTGTTTTGCCAAATGCGTGTCAATATCATAAAAGAAAAAAAAAATTGAACTCAGCATTTTTGAACAACTCCTTGTTACTTTCAATATCTTTATTGCGAACGTATATTTTCTTTGCAGTCTAAAGCAGCCAAAGCGTACAAGGCATCACTGATGGAAAGAGAGACTAATCATGCAGTAGTCAGTGAATAATGACCTGAATCTTTAAAAGAACTGAAAGTGCGAACCAGCCCAATAAAACCCTAAAAATAAGTTGTTTGAGAAATAAAAAAGAAAAAAAAACTCTTTTTGGGGAGAAAGTGTCAGCCACAGCGGACGTCAAGGATTGCAAAAGCCATACTAATTGACAAAATAATTATCTAAAACTTACTAATTCACTTTGTATACAGAGAAAATAAACATATGCTTTCATATAGAAACCTGATGCGCGACATCGAACACCCTTACATCGGTCACTTTGAGGACGGCTCAAAAAGCACCTGAAAAAGGCGGCAAGGCGCTAAAGTTACCACTCGTGCAGCGGACGCAAGGCCGGCATTGCGAAAACAGGAATGATGAGAATATCATCCGCGTCGCCGGCCTTTCGCCTGCAACTCGAGTATTAACTTCAGCACACACCCGCGCTACCCACGTGCTTCGAGTCGTTCTAAAATTGATCAAGTCGACGGTTTTAGATGACGCTTAGCACGTTTCTAATATACCCTTTCGGAAAACCCTATAGAAACCTTCCAGAGAAGGGAATCGTGGGGCTCTTTGGATGTACGCTCGGGCCGGCTCGAACGCTTCGTATATCCTAGTAGCGGCACGATTCATTCTTTCTTATCATTAGGAGGAGAGCTCAGAACACGCACACAAACACGCACAAAAACGAACGGAAAAGAAGGTCATCACAAACTCTTCTTTGTTTTCCTTCTGCCTCCTCTGCGTTCTGAATTCACGAACTGTTAAACAAACCTGAACTTCGTCTTGGCTTCTTGGGTAATTCCACGTGCCGTACGTATGAATGTCACAATGCACAAAGTTGGGGGCACCACATGTCTTCGAAAAGGGCTCTTATCGTATCACTGATTTTTGCCAATTAGAAATTAAGAATTAAAGTTTACGTAAATATTTTGAGAATTAATATGGTTTTTTGCAGTCCCTGGCATTGCCGTGGTTGGCGGTTTGTTGCCGAAAGGGATTTCTTTTTCTTCAAACACCTTAGTTTTGGGTATTTCATGAAAAACTTCGCAGACACACCAAGTAAAAGACGTAGAGCACACCATCTACTTTTATAAACTTTCAATGTTAGTTTATAAGAGAGAAGGAGGTAACACGATTGGGATGATTTCGGGGAGCGCCTTGGCGTCGACGTGACTTTTGTGTATCAGTGCAAGGAGACGACAGCAGAAGCTGGAATGCGGTTCGGCACCGAAAAAGACATGGACGAAGAAGTTTAAGTTAGAACCAGTAACTATTGTGCCTTGAGCCCGTTTCTGACGTCTACGTTTAGCGTCCTATCCCGCCCATACATCAAATGACGTCAAAGAAGCTGAAATCTCCTGTGGTTGGATGTCGCGAACTTGGCGGTTGTTCGTAGCAATGCTAGCAGCGGAAGGCACGAGCGAACGCGAGTGTCGCTGTCGTCACGGCGTCCCAACTTGTGGCTGCCGAAGCTTCCGTGGCCTGCCACACGGGAGAGCGACCAGCAGCAAAACAGGCGTCTGCCACATCGACCACCGCTGCTGTGACACCGCCAGGATCGCGACCGGCGACAGCAGGACTCTTCTATGACGTCACCAGGCGGAAATCCAGGGACAACATTTTTTGTGGACGTGGTAAACACACCAGTCGGAGGCGCGTTCCAGGTACCATACACTTACTAAGCTTCTCTTCACAGCAACGGCACGTCAGCCATGTTAGTTCTTAACCTCATTGTTGCCCGTTATCTGAAGCTTTGTCTGAGCACAGGGGAAGCGGTTTACATTCGTCCAAAATCGTTAAAACCCTTTCGCTACGTAGTAAAAACGTTATTCCGTGACCTCCCCGACACCGTGCCTGGAGGTCAGGAAGTCGCAGTTTTTCGGTATATAACGATCGCGACTCGCGCAAACTCTGCTCCAAACACCAAAACAACGGCGTGAACAGAAAAAAAAAAGAAAAGGTGGGGGAGTGCAGTGCCGATATACTCTAAGCGTAACTTATTTTAGACGCTCTCGTGAAAGTGATGAAAGGTCTGGCTTGATATGACGGGACCAGGTCGAGGCCTTCGGAAATCGGGAGACCCGCGTTCTTACGTGTGAGGTCTTGAACCGACCGCTCCAAGCGGCAGAGACGCTGAATCTCGGCGAGAGTCGCCGCAAATCGGCAGACGTCTCCGTATTAGCGGCGCCGCTTGCACGCGTTGTGTGACGCTGTAAAATGCGCTGGAGGTGATGCTGAGGCAAGCTAGGCGGCGCTGCATGGATTCACTATGCGGAGGGAAATTCGTCTGCTTCTTGCGCAGTAGTTGTGGTGACGTCAGAACGACGTCGAGATCTGATTGGCTTTGGTCGAAAGGCTAGTGGGTAGACCTCAATGCTATAGATGCCTTGAGGTCCACCCACTTTTTTTTTCAATCAGCCAATGAGATTGTTTGGCGTTCTGACATACGGCAGACGAACTTGCGCAAGTTCGCCTGCTTCTTGCAAAGGGGTTGCGAGCATGTTGGAACGCCGAGCTTGTCTCGTCTGATTGAAAACAATAGTGGGTAGACCTCGAGGCATCTAGCATTGAGGTCTACCCACTATCCTTTCGACCAAAGCAAATCAGAGCTCGGCGTCATGTTGACGTCACCAAAACCCTTGCGCAAGAAGCAGACTATTTGCTCTCCGTATAGTGATTACGCTTGGGGTGTTAAAACGGATGCCATTTCTTCTAGGGGGTATTTGCTTGACCCCGCAAAGACGCCAATACCGATCATTTTGAGCTACGTGCCAGCGAGCGGAAGCGAACACCACCGTTATCTGCCACGCCGACATTACCGAAGATCATAACAGCGTCGCATGTCCTCCCCGGACTGTAAGACGCACATTCCATCTTGAAGTGCTGCATTCTTTTCGTTTTATTTTAATCCCAGCTTCGCTGTTCGTTTTCTTTTCGTTTTCTTACACCAGAACGGTGTTGTTGTTGTCCATTGTGTTGGCGTCGCACAGCTGCAAGGCCGAGATCCGGTGACTACATTTCTGACGTCCGTGACAGGGCGCCTCTTAACAAACGTCACAAATGTCACATTCACACGACGGACCAAATCGCGATTTTCGTCCGCGGACAGTGTATCCCGCGACTATATTAGCCCCGTGCGCGACCGAAAGCGTCGCTGTGTTCGGCCTTCCACGATTGGCCGAACGCTGACTATGACGTCGGAAAGGGGATTTATCATCGACGGAAATAAGAGGAATGAAAGAACTTTAATTTTGACGGTGTTGGCAGTGTTCCTTTGAGAGCGCAATGATTTCAAGCTTCCACCATGCTAATAACAAACACCATCGAACTTGTTGTTTGCAAGGTAATGACGTCACAAGGGGGAACCACAGGAGGGCGCCACCAAAACATCTCGCCGCTAATTGTAACCGATTCCAACAATGTGCGCCTCATCCGCGGACGCGCGGACTGAAATAGTTGAGCGCCTTTTCGCTCGCGGATTTTCGGCGGGGGACTGACTTGAAAAGCGTTTAAACTGGCAACAGCACACCTTTAAAAAAAAAAAAAAAGGCAAATTGTGGATGGCGAATAATCGTGTTTTACCCGTTCGCTGGTTCGTTTTGTCGTGCGTGTCTTTATACCAAGCGTGAAAGAAGCTGCGGGAACTTTGCCCGGTTGCACACTTACAATATATATATCAGGCAGATAAAAATCCTATGCGCACTTTAGCAACTCTCAACTTTATATCCAGTCATGCTGTATCGACAATTTTACAATTTTCAATAGACATTCTATAGACTTTGTTTCAACCGAGGTCTAGTCTGAAGAGTACAGGCGATAGAAATAACCACGTCTCAATAGACATTCTGTCACCATATTTATATAGAAGTTCTATAGGCTAGGATCGATAGAATAATAAAATGCAGTGGAGCCTCTTTGCGGAGGCTGGTTTTTTCAACAGTGTCAAATAATTATCGCCTCTTTCAATTTATAACTGGAGACGCAGTTTACCGCCCCCTATAAACCTCGATTTGTATAAATTATGTACAAATAAAGCAACATACTTGTAATATTTTAATCATCTGGGATGGTCTTCGTTCAAGTGATTGCCTTTAAAGTGTAGTGTATATATAGCGGTGGAGCAGTCAGCACTACTGAAATACTAGTGTTATGAGTGCTCCGTGGCGTGTGTACTTGTGATGTCAGTGTACTTGCAAGCGGCAAGTGTTTCCATATTTGCTGCAAAACGTGGTGCATGGAATTGAACATTAACAAATGTAAATTTATGCGCGTGTCCAGGATAATTTATAATCTACCTGTTTACCATCTTCATAACTCGCCCCTGGTCGCTGTGACTAGTTATCAATATCTTGGTATTCAGATCACATCAAATCTCACTTGGACAGCTCATATAACATATATAATTAATAACGCTAACCGCATGTTGGGAAATCTTCAACGTAATTTTGCAAACGTTCCCTCAGCTCTAAATCTTATACTTTACAAAAAGCACCAATTCGTCCAAAACTCGAATACGCCGTTTCAGTCTGGGATCCTTGTCATGAAAATCTAATTCAATCACTCGAAATGGTCCTGAATAACTCTGTTCGTTTTATTTTGTCCAACTATAACAAAACTGCGAGCATAACCACAATGAAATCCAGCCTCGACTTCTCGTCTTTCGCATCTCGTCATAAAACCTTTCGTCTTTGTCTCCTTCACAAGTTGTTTTATCACCCCCATCTCCGCGCCGAACTTATTTTACCTCCACAATATGTTTCATCTCGATTAGATCACGTCCATAAGGTCGGCGTTCCATTGTGCAGGACTAATGCTTTTTCAGTTCATTCACCCACGCACTTCCGAAGAGTCCAAGCGCCTTCCCTACCACCAGCTTCGATCGAAGACCTCCAGCTGTTCACTAATAACACCTTAGCCAATATTGTATAAATGGACGCCTTGTTTTGTACTTCTAGTAAATGCTTTCTTTTACTTCATCATCATTTATTTTTGTAACCACTCCCCTCTTCAATGCCGAATGCCCCGAGGGTACATGTAAAAAATAATATATATATATATATATATATATATATATATATATATATATATATATATATATGCTTTTTAAAAGATTAAAAACAACAAAATTACTAAAGATGTAAAAAAAAGAAAAAGAGAAACGTTCCTCCGGTCAGTTTAGGCCACATCTCTTATCTGTTGTGAGTGCCGCTAAGAAGTGTATTCTGTAGCGGTATACAAAGTTGCAGCCCCTCGATACGAAGCTGTTCGAAGCAAAGCCGCCGCACAGATATTTTGGGGAAAACGTTGCAGATCGGCGCACTAAAGCTCAAAGGCAAGAACGACCACAACTGATGGCTCAGTTGAACAGATAATAGAAAAGGAAACAGCCGTGCTTACTGTCATTGACATCAAGGGAGTTGCAAGCGGTAGGGCTTTCGACGACCCCACCCCATCTTTAAAATAGCAACTATGTTCTATTCTGATCGACGTGGTTGTTCCAAACCCCAAACCACTTCGTTTCCAGGGAATTAGGAAGCCCTTCACAATCACAACAATGATTTTACCATCCTTTGCAAACTCTCGAAAAAAAAAAATCTTGCGCTTGTTGTGCGCCCTGTCGTCAAAATGGTCGTTTCCGGTCCGTCAAGCACAGAAAACAAGCTATCTGACTCACTATGAGAGGAGAACGTCCACTGCATAGATCAGGGGCGGCCAGGCTGAGCCGGCCTGAGAGCCGCAAATAAAACCACTAAACCTGCAAGCAGACTTGTGCTCGTTACTTGAAAAATGTAATGGATTACAATTATAAATTACCGAGCCTCAATTACCGTTACAAACTACTTTCACTGAAAAGTAACGGATTACTTTACTCGTTACGTTACAAGTTACTTTCACGTTACTTCTTCCGTTCACTTATACAGAAAAGAACACTAACAATTTTGATATTTTTCAATAATGTTCTGCAACACTACTTTTCATTTCTCATACGCCCGTATTATGGTAGTCCTTGTAAAAATAAAATATTGTATTTAAGAGAAAGAGTGTAGGTGCACTCCGTTCACCTGTAAGCTGACAAGGCACCGAAAGCTGCAACCACACCCGCCATCCCGCTGGCTTAAGGCCTCCGGAAATGATCCCTCGAATTGTGCAGAAAAAGCGAGCGGTGCGCATGCTCAGTAGCCGCGTCTACCTCCGCTACGAGATCCGGAGCTAAAGAAGCGATCTACGAAAGCTCCCTTTTGACTCGGGCGTCTCGCCTGTTATTCACAAGAGAAGGAAACTTGGTTCTAACGTTACAATATATAGCCAATGCAGAATGCAGGTGTCCCAGCTTACCGTGATGTGTTTCCGTAGATTAGAGTTTGTTGATCTTGCTGATGACAGTGTGTGTGTTGTTGATGTTTTTTTTTTTGGCAAGCAAAGTGTGTAATAAAGCTTTAGGTTTACGTTCTCCTTAATGCCCTGAATTTTGAACATCTCATTAAGAGATGGCCGTGGAGACGACTGACACTCCATTACCGAAAACTCGACCAGTCAGAGAAAAAGTGGCGGTTACGGGTTATCGATCGTTTATCGGTTCTCACTTTCATACCAATATACGTGGAGGCCAGGGGAGGGAGGGCATAAAGAGCGAGAGAAGCGGTGGCCATCGGTCTCGCAAAACAATAGAGCATCACTCCCCTTTTACGCGTTCTCTCTCTCTCTCTCTCTCTCTGTCAGCACCCCTTAGACGGCCTAACACCCCCCCCCTCTTTATGTTGACAGTTGACTGTAAAGTGAGAAGTGGACTCGACCACCATATGCCCAGACAAGTAAGCCAAAAGAAGTATCGTCAGTACCCTCGAAGACGATGATCTTAGCCTCGCGCCGGGCGCTTTTCAGCAGTGCCTCAAGAGCATGCTAGAATGCGGTAGCGCACATCAAAGACAAAGAAAGTTCGACCCCCTCGCACGAGGCTACATCGTCTGTTACGCGAGTTGTGAACCCGCCAATCGAGTGGGTACGGACCCGCTTTTAATGTCTGTGCAGGTGGCGGGAGACGTCGAAGAAGTTGGAAAGGGTGAAATGGTGTAAAAGACGAAAGCAAATAAACACGAAGAGCTTTCTCCTGCCCGGGAGAAGAAGAAAAACACGATGGAAGGCGACCGAGAGCCTACTCGGCGTTGTCTTACTTGATCTTTGTCATTCGTATATTTGTACATGCCTTGCCCGTTTTTCTAGTGGTTCTAAAGACCGGTCATACAAAAACTCGTGTTTTCTTTTCGGCTATTCTCCCCTTCCTGATGTTTTCTATTTTGTTGAACTTGCTCTCTTTATGCTGCTGAACGTTCTGCTCGTATTGCTCCAGCACTGTATTATGCTCATAGTTTTAAGAAAGTAACGAGTAATTCAAGTAATTTGTTACCAATATTTTGTAACGAAATTACATTACAAATGACTTCGGCAAAAAAGTAACGTGTCAATTACAAAATTACTGAAAAAAGTAACAGATTACAAGTGATCCGTTACTTGTAACGGATTACTTCCCAAGTCTGCCTGCAAGAGTCGCCTGAAAGAGGAAAGGCAAAAAAAAGGGGGGGGGGAAGGCTCATTTCTTTAGGGCAATAAATAGGACCTGAATTACTTTAGATAGATCTATCCGAGTCAAAAGCAGTTCAACTTTACGTATGGTAGCAATAGTACAAGACTACCAAACCGCAACATCTTTCAATTTAAAACGCGTTCCTTTTCTCCTCTTGGGGAAGTGCTCGTGTGGGCGGAAGTGGGGAGGAAAAAAAGTGGGGGGGGGGGGGATGTTAGGTTTACTAGGGAGCCGCGAATGGCACTTTAAACTTTGACACGCTAAGAGCCGCATGCGGCTCACGAAGCGCAGCTTGGCAACCCCTGCCATAAATGGTACACAAAGAGTAGCTGGATTATGTCAGTGCCGTCGTACTGCTGTTCCTTTCAGCACTTTGAAAATAAAACCCTCCTGGCCTGCTAATCCAGCAAAAAAACACACAAACACACACACACACGCACACACAGACATACACACATTCACTCACACTCACTCACTCACTCACTCACACTCATTCACACTCACTCACTCACACTCACTCACACTCACTCACTCACGCTCACTCACGCTCACTCACACTCACTCACTCACTCACCAACTCACTCACTCACCCACACATTCACTCACTAACTCAAACACTCACTCAAACACTCACTCACATACTCGAACACTCACTTACTCACTGAAACAGTAGTTTATGAAGGTCACGCTTTGGGAGTCTATTTCCTATATGTCACCCCCTGGTTAAGGGGTGACAAGAGGAAAATAAATTCCAACTACCATTTAATACGCAGGTCATTTCCTCAAACTCATAGGCAAGCTGGCGCCTCTTGCTGAGTCCATTTCCACTGTGTTGAATAACCTCGCATGACAAAAACAAGAAATCGATCACTTGTGGCTCATTGCAGAATAATGCGAGTACCGAATAATTGTAATCGAATCAAATATAGATTTGAATCAAGGAATCAAGCCGGAATTGAATACTAAATTTATTTTACATGAGGTCAAATGGTTGCTCATTTTTGTGCGAAAATAGCAGCGGCTGTGCATGATCTGGGGTCAACTCTCCTTTCTGGCCATAACCATGTTGCTGGCCGTGAAAGAACTGCTTACAGCGATGTTTATAGGCGTGTTTCAGCGAAAGCTTTAAAAAATTCTTAACAATAGAATCGTTGAAAAAGAAAAATATTTTTGAAACAAACATTTAGCTCAATGGACATCAGGAATTGCAAAAAAAAAAAGAAAATAAATTTGCTATCATTTATAATTAAAAGGTGCTAATTAACTTTCTAACTCGAGATGTTTAGGTTCATATGGCAATTAGAATTTTGTAGGCTACCACTATGGTAGGCTAAAGCAATTTATGGAAAGTAAAAAGAAGCAACAGTGGTGATATTCGCCGACGAACTTCCCAAGCAGCACCAAAAAGTGAATTTCGATCGGCCGACGGTTGGCCAGTGTCTGGACAGCTTGGCCACTTTAAGTTCTTGGCCACCGGAGACATAAACAAGGCCGGCAAGAGTCCGGCCACAAACTAGCTGTTTTTAGCTTGTCCGCCGGAGACATAAACATGGCCGGCAAGTGTTTGGCCAGAAGTGCTGATTTTCAGCTTGGCCGCCGGAGACATAAACCCGGTTGGCAAGTGTTTGGCCAGCAGTGCTGATTTTCAGCTTGGCCGCCGGGGACATAAACACGGCCGGCAAGTGTTTGGCCAGAAGTGCTGATTTTCAGCTTGGCCGCCGGAGACATAAACACGGCCGGCAAGTGTTTGGCCAGCAGTGCTGATTTTTAGCTTGGCCGCCGGGGACATAAACACGGCCGGCAAGTCTTTGGCCAGAGTGCTGATTTTCAACTTGGCCACCGGGGACATAAACACGGCCGGCAAGTGTTTGGCCGGCAGTGCTGATTTTCAGCTTGGCCGCCCGGGACATAAACACGGCCGGCAAGTGTTTGGCCAGCAGTGCTGATTTTTAGCTTGGCCGCCGGGGACATAAACACGGCCGGCAAGTCTTTGGCCAGAGTGCTGATTTTCAACTTGGCCACCGGGGACATAAACACGGCCGGCAAGTGTTTGGCCGGCAGTGCTGATTTTCGGCTTGGCCGCCCGGGACATAAACACGGCCGGCAAGTGTTTGGCCAGAAGTGCTGATTTTCAGCTTGGCCGCCGTGGACATAAACATGGCCGGCAAGTGTTCGGCCAGAAGTGCTGATTTTCAGCTTGGCCGCCGCGGACATAAACACGGCCAGCAAGTGTTCGGTCAGAAGTGCTGACTTTCAGTTTCGCCGCAGGGACACCCATAATCTAAACTTTCATCGCGTTGACGAAACTTTGGCATAACGACGGGCAACGAGAGAAGCATCATGAGCGAGTGGTTGGCAGGATATTAGTGCGTGCATCGCTCGAACACTGTTAGCGCAAGCAAACGATCAACGTTTTAGAAAGGCTATTGTCTTAACTAGCACTCTCGTGTGATATGTTCATTTGGAACATTACCAGAAGGGGGAAAATATTGTGCCCGTCGTTGTTCTCTGAAAATAAAATACGAAAACAGCGCCGATGTCACCTTCGCGCTAACAATATCGCTCTGTCGCTGCGCGGCACTCCTAGCGCGAAAACCACATCCGCGATTTTTCGGTTACTGCTCCACATATTTCCTTCCCAACCGCACTCTAAGAAAAGAAAGTTGGAATCGGGTGCATCTGGCGCACATGCTCCCCTTTCCTGGAAGACGCACCCTCCGTTACCCAGCCAGTGTACTTGTACACCGACCATAAGCCCCCACCTCTACCTTAAAAACCTATAAGCGTATCAATGCACTCAAACTGCCACGCTAGCCACGCACCCCAATCAGCTTGTGCTTGGATCGGATAAGATTGGATCTTTCAGGCCTTGTGTTTTGGAGGAGCCTAAACATGACGTCTCTCATATATCGATTAAACTTAAAGGGGCACTGACACCCCAAGAGACGTATTTCTTCATTGTCTAAAACGATGCACGTGAAAGTCATAGACACGCAAAAAAAAAAAAAACGCATCGCGAAACAAAATTTTCCCCCGCGCGCGCGCGCCTTTTAATTTTTGGCGTTTTCCTCTTCCGCTTTTCGCCTCCTCGCGTCTTTTGATTCGTGACGTCAAGAATCATGAAATTTAGAAGCTACGTAGGCGACATTTTTATAACATTTAATAACAGCAATCGTAAAACATGTTTTTTACGGAATTGCGAACGCACTACGGCCCTTCTTTTTGAAATACCAAAAAACGGAGTCCGTTGTGGTGCCGCCTCCTGGATTGGTATCCTCCCACGGAAAACAGGCGACACCGCTCAAAACCGGTCTGCCGGCGCTCGCTCCTTTCCTCCTCGCTTTGGGTCGCGATGGCAACAGCACGGAGTGGTGAAAGAAAGTGGACTCTCAGGACTCGGCAGTATTTGACGTCAAAGCACTGGTCTGATCGCGCGGGAACTTCGAATTCGGCATTTGGAAATTGTTTTTTTACTTCACAAATACTGAATTCCCAAGTTTCAAATTTTGAGGGTAATGTCCCGACATCGTTTTCAATCGTTCCGGATAATAAAAAAAAATTATGATTTTGATGTGTCAGTGCCCCATTAAGCTAGTCTCAGTAATGTTTTAAATAGGTGCTAGGATACTTAATTCCTGAGCAAACAAAAGCTAATAGCTTCGGGTAAAACCGCAACGGAAACGTTTAAAATCGAACCACACGTAAAAGAAAAAGAAAATGAACATGGCGACCTAGATGTGCAGAACGCTGGTTTTGTTGTTCGCAACGTGGTTGTTGGCGGGTGGCGGGAAGCGCCGTGACGCTATTGACGCTATCGTGGTGATTGACGCCAGTGATGCTCGGCCGTACTAGAGTGAGCAAAATGCTCGCATTTAGGTCGCAACGATGAACTTCCGGCGCTCGTGGACTGCCAACAGGCGCCCAAAAGGTTGCGATACTGCGCTGACCGTTGCTGACAGGCGCTGCTGCGTAGGGTACGCCTGGCACGGGAACGTTTTTGCGTTCGCACGGTAAAGGATTCTCAACGATAAAGCAGCGTCCTGCATCAACAGAAAGTTAACGCTGCTCGAGAGTCCCACGCTCAAATTTTAGCAGAGCGAACGCGGTCAGTCAACATAGTCACGGTCAACGTAGTCGCAGTTAATTCTTCATTTTATATTATAATATGGGCTATATGGCGAAACATATAGGATCATAAAGCTTCCCGTTTTGGGGGCCACTTTCGGGCTCGGGAGTTCCTCTGGAAGCATGCACTCTAAGAAAAAAAGGGTGTAGTAGGGTGTATCAGGTGCACATGCACCCTTTTTCTGAAAGATGCACCCTCCGTTGCCCAGCCAGTGTACTTGTACACCAAAAATGAGCATTCTCCTCTCCCTTAAAACCTCTAGGTGTATTAGTGCACCGCCACGCTAGCCACGCACCCCGATCACCTTGTGCTTGGATTCCCCCTTGGGGGTCACTTTTTGGGTCGGGCAGTTTCTTAGAAAGTATGGAGCTGTCGTGTTCACTCGGTATTGACAGTAGAGTGGACGCTATGCTTGTTTTAGGCCAATCGGGTCTCCGGGTAGGATCACGCGACTACAGTCTCCAAGCTAGAGATAAGGCAGAGCACGGCACCTGCCTGAAGGCCAAGGCCACGGGTAGCATCCACTGTACTATTAACTTTGGGTCGAATTTTCAAGAGGATATAAGGGACAAACCTCTCGTTGGGTTCATTGTTGGGATAACCCTGGAGATAAGCCTTTGCAAGGACAGCCTCTTTTGGCCTTGAAGGAGCTGCTATTTTCGTATTGTCGCAAACTCTGACGCCGGCCGACTCTCCCGCGATCTTTTTCTTTGTGTTTTTGTGCTGCTCGCCGTGCCCCTTCGACAATTTGCCTTTTCGGTGGGCCGCCTCGCGTTGCGGCGACCACAAACGGGAAAACCAAAGCCGGTTTTGTTTGTTTCTTCTTTTTTTTCCCCTCGCGGGTGCCTTCGGCGCCGACAAAGGCGGGAAATACGTCGCCGTGGTGAGGGACGGTTGGGACGGTTTTCGTGGGGAGCGCATAGTTTCGGGAGAGAGCTTTTTGGGTCTTCAAGGAGGCAAGACGTTCGTGGTTGCGGGGTGAAGTCGGCGCAAATGGCGGCCCGGCAACGCGATATCTTCTGAGTCTTCTTCATCGTCACCGCCGCCGTCTTCCTGCCAGCTCACCACCGCCGAGAGCCCGACGATCCCCTTCGACACCAAATTTGAGTGAGACCCGTCCTTACTTGCTCTCCGTCCGTGGTTTTGTTGCTTGATTTCATTGTCTTTATTTTGTATTGCTGTAGCGCGCCAACCGTTTTCCTTGTTGTTTCTTTTGGTTGAATCTCCGTGTGGAGCTTTGGGGTTTTCTTTTTGTTGTTTGCCTTTGTGCCAAACCTTGGAATTTAAATTTCTATTTTGTTTTTAAGTAAATATATTGTTCGTTGTTCAAACTCTATGTGTCCGCCTGAGCTCATTCCGTTCTTCCCCGACTTGGGCACACGCGACAACCGCGCGGGCTGACCGGCCTCAACAAAAATAAATGTTGTCCACAGTTGTTGTAGAGGGCCGGCGGGCAAACCGTCAAGGGGGAATCGCGCCTCTAACCTCCAGGCGGGGGCGACTGTGACACGTATACTCCTCTTTTCTTTCTCTCCCTAAGCTGCAAGCGTGGAAGAAGCTGCGCAGTCGCCGGACCAATGAACCGGGGGCTTTTTTTACCGCTTTACTCCGCTGACTGGGTGCGGGTAATGGCTAGGAGTGTGATCATGTGATAAAGGTTTCGCGGATGACGAGGTAGCTCTTTCCGATCCCGGAATGTCTGATTCCCGGCCTAGTTTCTTGTGTGCTGTGCTGCGACCAGCGGGGCTGCCGGAGATTTCGTCCGCGACAACGTATTCGAGTGCACCAAGGCTTCCAGTGTTTGAAAAGTTCTACGCGTACATCGGCAACAAGCGATTTCTTCAAAGAAGCCCAAGGAATTCATGTGATGCGTTTGTTCGGTTTGGCAAATTACTGCTTCTGCCACATTGTGTTGAATCTTTGAAGACCCCTTTCTTTTCGTTTTTGTGTTTGTGTGGTTGTTCTGCAGTGAGCCCGTGTCGACATCTCGGATTACATATTTTAAGTCCGGTATTTTCATCGTAAGTGCGCTGCTACCTACTCCTTTGCAGCAATTGACCCTTCCGTTCCGGGTTACCTCTAAAATTAGGCAGTGTCTATTTCCTAGCAGCCAGGAGAACAATTTCCCCGAAATTCTATCGGCAGTCGCCTGCCATTAGTCGCCCACAATCAGGTGATAACTGCAGGTAGAATACTGACTTTCTTATTCTCCCGGCGTTTTGTGAAAACGCGTTGCATGGACAACTTTTCGTTGATACACGTTTTGTAGACACGTTTCGTCGACACTAACGTTTCATCGTCACTCGTTACGTGAAATGTACGCTGAAGGAACATTCCGTCGCGCGTGTGTCTCTGAGGCGCGTGCTCACCGACCCAGCCCACCCGTTCACGTCGCTTCGTGGCGACAGTCTGCGGCGGCTCATTACAAAAAATTTACCCCACCTCTGCCACCCGTACATGTCACTTCGCGCATATAGTGTAGGGCGGCTCATTACAAAAAAAGAGAAGCTAATATAGGAAAGCTAATCTAAGCTGTCTATGAAATATCGCGTGTCTATGAAACGTCGTTCGATGAAGTGGTTGTATCACTAATGAGTGGCGACTGCCGGCAGAATTTCGGGTAAATAATTCTGCCGGCTGCTGGGAGAATAGACACTACCTAAGAATCACCCGGTTCTTGTTTGCTAAGTAATCTTCTCAGTTGTGTAACAGCTTCGTTGTACATCTTCACATATCACGGATTGCTTGCACGTTTGTACTTGTTTACGGAATAGGCTGTCTAATAAACTTCTAGGAGATTTGAAAACAATCCCTTGTGTCTGTTTACCTGCCTTTTTGCAACCACCTGGGTGCGTACATTTTTTACAGGTTTCCTTGAGGTGGGTGCACAAAGAGGTGTAATGGTACACCATTGAATGAGGTGTATCTTGTTCCCTATGAGCGGGGTGGCTGTAGAAAACGGTGTAAT
>JABSTQ010002656.1:0-33474 GCA_013358835.2 Ixodes persulcatus | reverse complement strand
GAGTCTCAGGTTTCAATCATCATGTAACTTACATCAGCTTGCCTGCACTTTAACCGTTTTTTTTTTTTCACTTTTCTCTGCGCACTTAAAACTCCGGAATATTTGTGTTACTCATGATGTGGTGGTGAGTGGGTGTGATAGCTCTCAAAGCACAGAACAGACATGCCGACTTCTCAGTTTTAGCACTGCGGGCGCACGACATTGATGCAGTTCTCTCCAGCACACCTTGGCCGCTTGCTCCAAGGAACTGGACAAACGAAGTTCCCAACTTGGTCGAAGCCTAGGTCGGGGAAAACTCGACTTCTTGTTTTTGGTGCGCACTGTCGGCCCTGTCCTTTCGGCTTGTTCTGTGAGCGCATAAGACAGGTCGGTGCCACTTCCTTCCGGAAGTCCAGCTGGGAGGTGGTGCAGCAACTGCCCCGAATCAGTGCCCACCCATTGTTGACGGCTACATTCCTAAGCCAAGTGAATATTGGTCACCACCACTTTTTGGCCGCGAATTCAATAAGCTCCAACGGTGGAGTCCATTTAGTCAGTACCCCTCATAAATATGTTGTACGGGGCT
This sequence comes from Ixodes persulcatus, assembly GCA_013358835.2. Lineage (NCBI taxonomy): Eukaryota > Metazoa > Arthropoda > Arachnida > Ixodida > Ixodidae > Ixodes > Ixodes persulcatus. The sequence continues at coordinate 32,909 of JABSTQ010002656.1, read as the reverse complement.
ACAATGTTTGGACCTTGACGCGCTTTATCTCATTACGAGAATGCCTGTTTGCAGATGACACTGGCCCCACCCCATCAACTGTGGACACAACCGTAACAACATAATTGTTCATTTAGCGCACAATGACTATTCCATCGTCGTTTAGCTCGTGTTCCAGAGTCCCAGGTGGCTTGCGTTTCATTACTTCTTGCCGACCGATTATGCATTCTTTTGGAACACCATTTTATTGCATTGTGCCCGATCCCCCGTAACCTTGCTGTTTGAGGTGACTCAGGAGGTTCATGCCGGTGAACACTTTGTCAAACTGGAAGGAGAACGGCAGGGGACGGATTTCTGCTTGTAGTTCGTTGATCATCTGCAGCATTCGAGTAGCTGCCTTCCAAAAGTCCTTTTTATGGCCTCTATTTGCTGTTGGTACGGTACCTCGGTAGACCTCGAAGTTCACGAGGTATTTCTTGTCTGCATTGAAGCACCACAGTTTATATTCCAAGCGAATCGGTTTTACGCGTAGGAACCGCTTGCAGCCATGCGGTCATAATACTCAATCATACTTTCGCCGTAGTTGAGCTGGCGCGTAGCTCTGGAGTACTCAATACATCTTGTCTTCAGGAGATCCACCAAAGGCCGCAGCTTTGCCACCTTGTCATCCTTGTTCAGGTTTGCGTGGTCAGCACAATGTTAGAACCGCATTATTTGTATACATTTGTCTCTGCGGATGGCATTTTATAGCACCTGATTGTGCATATCACTGCCGCTGTCCCAGTTGCATTTTTCTACCTGGGAGGCTTTTGTATCCCGACAGGATGAGCACACCAAACAATCACCTCAGGGTTATGTAGATTAAAAAAATAGTGCATACCTTCTTGTTTTTAGAGCGCAGCTCTTAGGCGCCCGTTTCCGGCTTGAGCGGCGTCGCCGTCGCGTCGGCGTAACCGCGCGGTGCATTATGGGTAAATTTTCCCGAAGGAACCCGAGGTCCTCCCGAAGGACCTCGGGTTCCTTCGGGAGGACCTCGGGAGGACTTCGGTTTCCTTCGGGAGGACCTCGGGTTCCTTCGGGACGACCTCGGGTTCCTTCGGGAGGACCTCAGGGGGGGGGGGGGTCACGTGACCTGGGGGGTCACGTGACGATGACGTCATCAGTGACGTCATCAGTGATGATGACGATGACGATGCGGATGCCGATGACGTCATCAGTGACGTCACTGATGACGTCATCAGTGATGATGACGATGACGATGCGAATGCTGATGACGTCATCAGTGACGTCACTGATGACGTCATCGGCATCCGCATCGTCATCGTCATCATCACTGATGACGTCACTGATGACGTCATCGTCACGTGACCCCCAGGTCACGTGATCCCCCAGGTCACGTGAGGCCCCCCCAGGTCATGTGACCCCCCCCCCCCCCCGAGGTCACGTGACCCCCCCAGTACCCTTCCCTCCTCCTCCTCAAGAGCTGCGCTCTAATTCGGCGTTACAGGAAGTTGTAAACGGCTTTCACTTTTTTTCAGCCAAGAACCCAACCATTGTCTCATAAAAAAAGTCGAAAAAAACAGAACAGGAGACGAATCTCTGTAGTAACTGAAGTCTGAATCAGGAAATAACACAGCGGTTACCTGCAGCGTTTACCTGCAGGTCTCCAGCTGTCTATCGGCAAATATCTGTCTTTTTTTATGTTGTTAATTGTGCGTGAGTCTCAGGGGAATCTGTTGCTGAGTCACCTTGTTGATTGCTGTCCTCTTCTTCGATGTCGGCGTCATTGCCTCATATCCGGTGTCCATCTTCCAGCACAGTTTCAGCACCGGCCCTCAGCTGCCTCCCTCTCAGATTTTCAATCAATCCACCGGAATATTTATCAGCAGAGTCTTCATCTGAAGGAATATTAGAATCAGGAGGTTCAATAGAGATAGCAGATACGTCTTCTTTGTCGTTTTCATGATATTTGTTATATATATTTCTTGCACTGTCAATATGAACAAAGGCAAAACGCTGTTTATCGAAACCAAACATAAATAAACCAGAAGCCATAAGGTCTAGTGTGATCGTATGTTTACATGCAAAGTAAAAATACTGTTTATGCCTATAAATATTTCTGGTCAGCAAGCTACTTTAGCCAGAGATCGAGTAAGGCACTGCCCTGTGAATTACAGGTAAAACTTTGTCTATAAGCTAATTGCCAACTTAAAGAAAGAAACGTACTCACGTGAACATGTTATGGTGCCTACTTTGAAAGCCAAGGTCTGGTTTCAGTTCCTCGCACAAAAGGACACTAAAAGATTGAGAGGTGCTCCCACCTGGAGAGCTAAAACTAAATTTCTTATTTAAATATGCAAAAAAGCAAATGTTTGAGCTAATCTTTGTTTAAATGTGGAGTCGTATGTGCTGGCCTTAAAATCGTGACCATATGGTCACGCACGGCGTTAATGGGTTAATTTGCAGAGACACAGAGTCCAACAAATATTTTCATATGCCTTTGTGTTCTGCTTGATACGCAGAACCTGGCGCTGGTTTAGAGTACAAAGCGCTTAGCGAAGGCTTTTAAATTTGCTTTATAAATAAACTTTCCGGAAACAAACTGCCAGCCACTGCGGACGTCATGAATTGCAAAAGTCATACTACTTAGCTAAATAACTAACTATAATGTATTCATTAACGTTTCAATCAGTAAGAATAAATCTATGGTTCCAACAATAAACTTGCTAAGCATAATCTAAAAGCACTAAATCTACATACATTAGAAAATATAAAACAGAGGCAGCATTTTACGGCGTTAAAAAAAAGAAAAAAAAACACTTAACTCAGACGCGTTTCTGCTTTCGCCAGCGGCCCTGATCCAAAGTGGCCGAGACGCGCAACACAGTGCACTATATTAAAGATGCGCTTTGATAAAAAAATTGAAACCTAGAAACGCGTCCAAATTGAGCGTTTTTTTTTTTTATGAACTCTGTAAAATTATGTTCATTTATTAAAATGAGTCGATTTAGTGGTTTTCGAAGATGCTTAGCAAGTTTCAAATATAAACCATTCCTGGTTTAACTAATTAAAATTTTAATTGTGAAATGTTTAATAATTATTTAGCGAATTAGTATATCTTCTTTTAAATCCTTGACGCTCACTGCGACCGGCAGTTTTTTCAGAAAATCTATTTCTTTCTCACCCACCCAATTTTAGTGAAAATTTTTAAATCCTTCGCTGAAACGCCCTGGATATTTATATAGGGTACCTGGTTACGTATTGAAGGCAGGAAATAAAGCATACATTCTGGGTGTCATCCTAATATTTTATAAATATTATTATTAAACGAAGACTACAAGGAATGGTGAAAATGCTTGTTGCGTGTTTCTTTCATTTTTTCCATAATTAATTTTTTTTTTCTATATGAGAGTTTTAATAAACTTGCTTCATATGCGTCTTCCTTCGTAATGTTATATCTCGTTGGCAAGTATATATCACAGCGTTATTACTTCAGCATTAAGCGATACAGGCTTATACTACAAATTCATTTTAAAATTTGATATTTGTTAGTTACTTCCGAATAACTGCAGACAGACGAAGTGCGCAACGTAAAGTTTCGTTTCGGAAGAACCTGAATTTTCTCTTTCTCAATTTTATATAAATCGTAGGTTAACCTTCGATATGAAGATACGTCAGAACCAACGATCCAGTTTCTGCTCACTACAGTTGAAGTAGCGGTACGTGCTCACCTACTGTATACTCCTTCAATCAATACAGTCAATATTATGAAAACGCTTAGTTGGATTTTGTTTCCAGATAAGCTACATATTTCATGAGTTTTATGGACCTGATGCTGACTGCACTTCCTGTCCTGTAAAAGCGTACATAAACCCTGAAGAAACACTTGAAAGGATGACCAGTTTCTATGGAAGAAGTGAAGAGGACGTTGTCGTCCTTGTCACATCGTAAGGGCAAGCAAAATGTTACGCATTATCCTGTTTCGTGTTCTTACTTTCAGGATGGACATGGCAGACAAAGATTTTGGTGGTGTTGATAATCGTGTAATGGGTGAGCACAGCTTTTTTATCATTTGGCATATCTCATTTTATTTTTACTATTTTGTCTCGACAGGAAGTTAACCGATGCATGTTCCTGACCCACCGCGCGATTGCAATCAACAGGATGTTTCATGATGAACAACTTTTACACGCTTTGAGATTTATGTGTTGTTGCAGTACATGGAAAGATCGACAAACTAGCTTCGTATACACTTTCAATATAAACCAAAGGTCTACTGAAAAAAAAAAAAAAAACGAAGTCGGCGATTTTAGAGAGACAATTGTTGTTAACGTTCCAGACAGAGTAGTATATATTTTCAATACTTATCTCCTCACCTTTCGGCCGTAACCATTCAAAGCGGCCTCCTTTGGTGCCCGAAACGGAAGTGTATATACTTCGTTTCACCCGAAGTTCGGACGCGCCCGTCGCTACGAGCTTGTGGGACCAAGCAAGCAGCATCAAAAGCGCACCAACATTGTGCCAGCCATGTTTTTGTGTGAGCTCTATTATGGGTGAACCAATCTTCATAAATGATTAATCAAACAGCGTCCCAAACGCAAAAATTTGACGATGTTTTAGCGGTCACATCAGCTCATAGCGTCAGTTCTGTCCGGACTTAAGGTGAAACGACGTATACCTGAACCACCGGTTTCCCTCTTTTTCGTCTACGGAATTCCTAGCAATTAACTTGCTCCATCTGAGCTTTGAGGACGTCGTGCCGATCTCCCAGCGCATCAGCGAAATGAGGCAATCTTTCAAATAACTATTTTTCTCAATAAAGAAAGAGCCGCTTTTGTTTTTTATCTTTCTTCAAGGAGGAAACAACGTTCTTCTCTGCGAACAGGGAAGCAAAGTTTCTTCCTCGTTTGCATCTCATTATTGCGTCTCCGAATCAAGTGCATCCAGTTCAATAAGGCGTAAAGATTTCGTAACGTGTATTGTCGATCTTGAGACGAAACGCTTCAGCGACTCAACCGAAAATAGTTAGCATTGTAATTAGATGGGCAAATACACCGCGTCACTGGCGGCCTCCCGGCACCATGCGCTAAGCAGCCTTCGCTAGAAAATAGGTCTGCCCATAGCCATCATTAAAACAAGTCTTGCGTTATTAGGGAGCAGCTAATAAAAATACATAACACGCCCATTTCGTGCGCAACTTATTGCTAGATCCGACTTTACGCGCAAACAAGAGTGTGAATTGTAATTATTAGCTTAGTTTTCTTTTTTTATTACTTAACTAAGACGTCATTGATATCATTTTCTTGTACCAAATCCTTCGAGGTGCTCCGGAAAAATATTATTTGATGCATTCCCGATCGTGCCAAACATAGAGGTGCAAGGTTTTCAAGCTTACGTCTGAAATATTGAGCGCCTCGAATACACACCCAAGCTTCATGTGGAACATAAAGGTTATTAATGAGTGCCGAACTTGAAACGTAATTTAACTGTTTTTTTTTGTTCGATGATTGTGATAGACAGTACATCGAACATACTAAAAGTACAGTCAGGCTGCGTTTTAACATTCACAAAATTTACGAGAATGAGTTTCCAAAAATTCTAATCTCTAAAAACGTTTGCCTGCCCAATCACAATTACTTTCACTTTTCCCTGGGCATAATTTTTTTCAAGAGTTGGAAAAGAAAGAAACGTGGGTGAAAAGCCTCAGGAGAGTGACAAATGGCTTGTCTGCGCAACTGAAATGTTCTTGAAACTAAGGTTACTCAATTTTATGCTTTTAGGAGTGGCCCAACCTAACGGTCTCTGCAGTGTGAGAGAACGCGTTGCAATTGTGGAAGATCAACCGCACACCTACTCTTTCATTCAACTTATCGCACATGAACTGGCACATATGTAAGTGTAAAAAAAATATACTGAATAGGACGAATAGAATGTAGTAATTAGAGTAGCATTGAGTATTCTACATAAATCAGAAGCGTCATCTGACCGCGCGACATAAAGTAGTTCACTACAATATTCGGTTGGCTTTTATATAGCAACTATGAACCAATTTAAATGTTATTATTTAAGTCCTGCTCAACAATAACGCTTCAACTCTAAGGGGTGGGCGCCAACAGAACGAAATATTTTGTTTCGATTTTGCGGTTACGACCTAACAATAAAAATAGGACAGTTCTATTTTGTTTATCTCATTGCTGTTGCTTCCAGTTTTGTTTTTTCTTAGGTGGAAGCACTTTGTTCTTTGAATCTCCTAAAAACTGTGGCATCGATTTGCCTTAGGGCTTCATTTAAACAATATTGTGTTGCATTAAGGCAGATATATTTTACCTGCTCTTAGGTTGCTGTCTTGCTTATATTTGCACTGTAAAAACGTTAGAAGAATACATCCTTCACGACGACCTTTTTAGTTCACTAAGTACATCGAATGTCTTAGCGTAAGCAGAGATTCGTTCGCAGAACTCAACATAAATGGAGTCAGTTTAGTTGGGAACTACGGGCAGAATAACACGCGCGTGAGAGCACCGTGCCTTAAGATAATGGCTTCAATGCCGCTTATGGCTGTCCCCGATAATAGCCTAAATTATGACAATATACCATTCCGGAAATATATGGTGCCTCTATTGTCTCCTCTACGTACTACTACAATCCCATGTGCGATAATCTATGTACCCATCGCGCGGGGCGATGTGAGGTAACCCCGATGTTTTATGGGATTTTCCGGAAAGGTCTATGAGGCATCTGGGTTTCGGCATTCGCCATTAAAGAAAACTATTCTTCCAAAATTAAACCTCTCTTTTGAACTTAATTTTGGGAGCATCCAAGAAGTTATTACGCTCTGGTAATACACCTGGACATTTCGGTAACTTGCAGGCTTGGAGCTAGTCATGACGGCGAGACTCCAGACACGACAATACCTGGAATGCCGAAAGACGAATGCGACAAAACCTTAGGGTGCATCATGGCTCCCAGAGCTCACGGAAGCAACAGCGGACATTTCTCTAATTGCTCTATCATGCAAATTAAGGCATTTGTCAGGTAAGGACATCGTGTATATTTCTATTTTTTTTTATCCTCATTACATATTATAGGAGCATGAGGTTTACTAACGCCGCGCCTTTTTTCTAAACCGTTCCTTTACCTTGCTTTTTTGCTAAACCGATTGCATAGTACCCTGGAATACAAGACGGGAGAAGTGATAGCTTCGCCAATCTGCGTGAATTTAAAGGTTTACAGCTGAAGTTGGAATATACTTCGCGTCACGCAACACTACTAATATATAGGGCGTTTTCTTATTTTCAGTGGGTTTAGATTTAAAAACCAGATCTTACGCAAGGGTTTCATTAGCCACGGAGCTAAGTCAAATTTGGGGGTTTTACGTGACAAATCAACGACGAGAATCTGACATCTGAGGATTAATTTCGACCACCTTGGAATCTTTTGACCTGCAACTGAATGCTCGGTTACACAGCGCCTCCTCCGCAATAAGCTTCCGTCAGATTGCGAGCACCTCGGCCTGGATTCGACCTAGCCAAATAGCCATGGGGCTAAAATATGAGTCAATCAGATAGCTTATTCCCCCTGTATGAGCTTTTAAATTCAAATTTCTTGAGTTTAACGTAGTCTCCAAAATGGCATTCTAATTTATTATAGTCTGGCCCTGACGTAAACGCTTGACAAAAATAGTAGTACTGGCTGCTACAGGGCGGGAAATGTCATCCTTGTTTCGGCTTCAAACCGAAACTAAACCGACAAAGCCCGCCAGTGGCCTCCCGGCCTGTATGCAGAATAAAGTGAACACAAATGCACCTTGCGGACGGCTTGATGTATTCGCTCCAAGTAACATCGGTTCCTTTCCGTCTAGCCGAAGAGTTTGATGAAGAAATTAAACGCGGCATCGAGTACATCTTCAGCTGCGTTCAAACTTGCTGTCGCTCTGACATCGACGCCTCGAACACCAGTTTTTCTGTTGATTTTCTTGGCACAGGTTCTTAACATTACGCGTTTAGTCATATAGTTTTTATTTTAGCTTGTTACTGCCTTGTTACCTTATATTCTTACTAATACATAAAGTTGCTGAGTAATCTAACATATTTTATTCGAACACGGAATATTTATCGGAGAAATAAATATTGTTTTCACCAATTAAAATTGTCTGTGGTTTTTGACCCGTACCAAAAACTTGAGACTGACGAGTAATAGATATTTGGAGACAGTGTGTTTATATGGAGTCACACTAAGTAATTAAAAGCGACTGAAGTTTACTCTTTTATATCAGAACCGTGCGGCAAGACAGTAGCGCCATTGTGCGGCTCCTAGTAGCAGCATTTTGAGTAGGCATCCTGAGTAGCAGCCGAATTTAGTTTCTTATCAAAGTCAGCTTACATAAGCACAGGACCATACAAAACATGCGGGGACACAGTCGACGCTGATTAGTTTTACGCGAGACCGGCATATTTAGAACACACACCCCTTTCATGTGCTGGTGAAAGCAGATGCGATCATCTAAATCCCAGTACGTCTACTCGATTCGACAGCGAGCCAAGGAACATCTGATAATAAGAAGAGCGAAAATGAATATCCTGTAAACTTTCTCAATTACTGACACTGGTGAATGTCGCCTGGAAGTAATTTCAGGACCGTCGAAAACCACATGCGCCTCGTAGATGTGTATTCCAGCTTAGATGAATCAGAAACATGGCGGTGTGTTTCCGTCGTTGCTACTTGCAACCGCGGAAGACACAATTGTATTCGAGCTCCGAGCAACTCCTACGGGTGGAATGACGTGAGAACACATACTCAACAAGGCTGGACATGCATGTGTTTTCGCATGTCAAGGTGACAAGCATTTACTCCGAAGTGTGATCGAGAAACTCCACCTCGGCAAGGCTCAGACGCGTCCGAGGCGTTGCTAGCGCGAAAAGGTCGGGGCGGACTGGGGTTCTTGAATCAAGCTGCATCATACACGCCTGATGATAGCTGCCATTCGGATAAAAACCTCTCAATAGAATCTTTTTAAAACGTCGAAATTTCACTTCCAATCAGGAAACTGAAGCCCCAGTTATCAAATGTATTTCATGGCATACCAAGTAACATTAAAAAAAGCTTTCCCTCTATCTTTTTACCAATATATACGAACATTTTTAATTCGCCTCTCTCAAGTTGTAGTTTTCTTGAGATTTAGAAAAATTAGGTCGTTGTGCTTATTCTAAAAGGTGGCTGGACCCTTTCTGTAAAACGTTACAGGCTGATATCTCGCTTTGTGCGTTTGCAAACTTTAAAGAAATCGTCTCGTTTGAGCAGTAACCACATTGTTTCACAGTTCAGAAACACTTCGCAGTATTGTTTTGTAACTGGTATGTCTACAGAGACCAGTCTGGTGTGTTTTTTTTTTTTTTGCGACAACAACTGTCAATTAGAGAACGCATAAAGCACCGTATACATTGATCTATCGAAAGATGTTGTTTAGGTTAATCATTCAATTCTTGAAAACAAATTGCTGTCATATGAAGTGAACAACCAGCTTTTTACATTATTTTTTAAAACATCTAACAGGAGGAAAAATATTTGTTCGGATATTCGGACATCTTTCAAGACTTTATGCGTCATATTCGGGTATGCCACAAGGGTTCATACTCACGCCAATTCCTGTTAATGTATTCATATATGATCAAATACATTGCATCCGTCATTCAAACAATTTGTAATATGCCGATGACATAAGGTTGTTTCAGCAGATTTCATCTAGCGATGACTGTCTACATCTCATGAATGAAGTCACTGCAGTGCTCATTTGGTGCTACAGCTATTTGTTAAAAGTAAACCCTTATGAAAGTGTCAATTTTTTTTTCAAAGATATGAGAAATTTCTAGTTGTTTGCTCTATTAACAATTTACCATTGCGTAGGGTTCAGTGCACAAGAAATCTACGTGTATACCCAACTCCGTCTTTTTATGAAAATGTTTCTTTTATTATGAATTATACTTTTCAGATTTATGAGAAATTCCCCGGATTACGCGTAAATTCTGATCGTTAAATTGTATATTCATGTCATATTGTTATGTGATACATGCCAAACTTGATCTTAATCTTGACGCTTGGAACAGTATTTTTTTGTTAAAACCAAGCAAAAATCCGACATAAACTGATATCCCTTTTACATTGTTCATGACCGCTACATTGAAAACAGTGTTTACTGAGATTATGTGAGACTTTTACGACTATGCGGTTGTCCTACGTTAAGCCCTGAAAGCCATGAACGCGATCTTATTTTTTGGATGTGCTTGCATAGTATATCTGATCATTCCAACCTTACGTAAGCTATCATACCTTGTGGCGCGAGTAATGTTGAAGGTTATTCCCATTATCTCGGATAAAAATATGTATCTAACCGGTCCCATGAACAGCGTGACGCAGAGAAACAACGCCACTGGAGCATCACCTGACCCCCCGGTTGATGCTGAGCAAATAGCAACTCTCGCGACATCAGTCATTTGGAGCGAGATAGTAAAGAAGGTGTTTACGGCTACCTTAGCCTCCTCTCCTACGAATCTTTCAGAATGAATGGATGAATAGATGCTCACGGCTGTACCTTTTATATCGGGCTGTAGCTTGCGCAACCTAGTCTAGAAATTAAAATCAACAAGTAGGATTCCTTCATTCGCCCTTCTAAGCCAATTTGATTCCCCTCTGCAATTTTGTAACTATCACCAGGCGGAATATCACCAGGATGATCTTTGCGCGATCGGGAATGAAAACTAAAAGCATCACACTCGTCTTTTCCCCCTGGCGAAGGAGTCACCAATTTTCCTTTGGTCTGCGTTATGCTAGCACCGGGCCCATAGGGAGACAGGGTTGAAACATTGGGCCGGAGCCACACGGGAGGGAGTTCAAATTTTCCTCTGTCCCACTTGTACACATCTTTGTTACTTGGTTGTACGGCTTTCAATTCTCCTTAGATAATTTCCACCAGTCTATTTTCTCACAAGCTTAGATAAACATTAGAAAATTTCCCCGAGTCTAATACTCCTCAGATAATTTTCACCAGTTGATCTTTTTCTCTGCAGTTCCGTGACAGCGCAAAACCATGCATTAGTCGGAATATATAGCGCAGGTGAATGCACACAAATGGTTACGCGAGTTTCTACACCATAGATAGTAAGATAAAGATAAATAATTCACAAGAAATGTGCAATTAACTCTCTAAAATATAGTAAGGAGTTCTTTTGTATTATTTATAAAATGTACTATATAATTTCGTGCACATTGGTTTTTGTTGTTGTTCAGTCCGACTCAGAATAATTTACGGCATCAATGTATTAGTTTCTAAGCTTTCGTAACGTAAAACGCTGTGGCAATATTTTCTAACCTCTCTAGTTTTTAGCTTTCTATTTTTTTTTTCGGCGACTGCCTCGTAATGACGGTCACACCTCTCCTTTTTCTTTAAGCAAAACTAAAATGATCAACTACAAAGACAAACGAGACTCTGGTGCACGCGAGAAATCTTATAGTGTATTTTTTTATAGTTGCTGTCAATCCCTGTATGGCCGGTCAATCGTTTCCGAGTCAACACAGAGTTCAAAGTATTCATTGCGGAGAATACACCGGGAATATTCAACGCTCGACTTGAGTCAATATATACGGCGTGCAATTTATAGCATCCTCGATCATCCGCACCGGTGCGCACCGGTGCACGGAGGTGCGCCCCGTCGTCTTCGATCAAGTGCACCGGTGCGCACCGGACGTCCTCGATCAATGGAGCGCACCCTCCCGGTGCAGCTTTTCGTTGCCCCAACGCGCACCGAGAAAATCAACGGTGCGCCGGGGTGCAGTCCCATCAGGCATTGCGGCCAGGAGCGGGAATCGAGGAGATGGCGGAAATAGCAGACGCGCAGTCTGCCGAGGTGGCGACCCTGCGAAAATGAACACGGGTTAAAGAAGCTTGTTGGGCACGTTCAACTAAGCATATGAAGGCTGATCGAATGCCTCCAACAAGATAAAGCACTGGTTGCCACAGCTTGGATCAAAGAACGGAGAGGTGAGCCGCCGGTAAAGAAAGTTCGAAAAGCAACGAAGGTTCTTCAGAACTTCTTGAAAAACATCTGCAAGCGCTTCCAATTGGGCAGGGATCTTCCGAGACTGCTGAAGGCAGTAGGGGAATGTATCCGTTTCTAAGACAGATAAACACAGATGTTTTCAATCGTCAACAAACCATATACCAAGTCACATCTATGTTATCATTGCTTTTGGGGGTCGCACAGATGCATTTAAGCTGTTTGAGCTCGTGTCAAGGACTACGTGAAACTTTCCCCGGTGAGCTATTGTCCGGGTTCGAAGAAACAGTGGTGAGCTTCTGTCCGGGTCCGTGAAAAAAGTGGTGAGCATTTGTCTCACCACTTTTTTATCTGTCCGGTGGTACCCGGACAGATACACGGGCGCGTGCAAACGATGTGGGCAGAGGGTGAACTTGAGACACATGGTGTGGGAGTGTAGTAACATAGACAGGGGCGCTTGCGCGAATAAATTACTGACGCAGCTCAGAGATGAAGAGAGCTGGGAGTCCACTCTGCTCAGCTCGAACCCACGGGTCCAAGAAGACTTAGTCCGACTGGGCGAAGACGCCGCCGGGGTCAAGGGGATCCTGGCCGTCGTCTGAGGGGGGGGGAGGGGGGGGGGGTGCTGGGAGGGGACCTTTAGCGGGCTCCTCACCACTTCCTAATCCCTTTTTCGGGCACCAATAAAGTTGTACTGACTGACTGACTGAGCATTTGTCTGGCGAGCAATTGTCCGCTGAGCTTTTGTCCATGGTTCCGATTCTCCAGTTAATCTGTGAAGTCATGTGACGTCATTTTCTCGCTAAATTTTGCTGGGTAGCTGGATTGGTGGTGAGGTCAGGTGACATTCATTGTTCTGCTAAATCTAGCTGGGAAACTGAAGTCACGTGACGTCACAGGCCACAGCTTAAACAAAACCTGGCTTCACGAAATCTGGAGCAAATATTCAAAAAACGTCTCACGTCAAAAAAAAAAACTAAGACGCTTTTTGTGTGTACCTTTCTCGACCGTCGTCTCCGGTTTTCAGAAATCTGTGCATGAACCAGGTCGTCTGTCTACTCACTCTCTGTCAAACATAAAACATTTCGCCCATTCGTTTGACGAATTACCCTATTACGAATTGCCCTATGTTATCAATTACCGTGCTAATAATTCACCTGCTACGAACTGCCTTTGGACGAACGGTCCTACTGTCGCCTGATACAATTATGCGCACCCTTAATTATGGTAAGACGAGCGGAGTTATGGTCCGTCCAACAAAATACACCTAGTTCTAGAGCAGCTAGTCGAGAAGCAGGATATAATAGCGAGCTCTGGTATACCGCATTCGTGCCCCCGCTCCGCTGTACGAGCTGCACAGTCACCACTACGCATTTGTACCCGCTCTTTGTTTGGGCGTAGCCAACTGCGCATGCGGATTCGGCCAGGCACGGAGCGGAAAATTAAAACGGTCTACAAAACTGTTTTGAGGACTTCTCTGTTTCCCGCATATACCTTTTTGGTCTCTCTTAATAATTGGCGGTTGTGTCGCAGCCTGTTCAGGAAGATGAGGTTCCTTTGTCTGGTTTTCCAATGTGTAATGCTTGCAATAAATGTTTCGCAGCTTACAAAAGATTCGAGGAGTCTTTGCTATGGCTTAATTAGCTTTCTTGAGGTCCGTCTTTCCACCTTGACTGCCTTGTCAAGATCAACTTGCCATTGATCCTCTGATCGTTGAACGATCACTCTACGTCTTTGAATTTTGTATATGCATCGTGTTTCTTAGCAAATACTTTAACCTCTTAAATTGACTTGTCGGACAATCTTTGAAGATAATTTATTCCAGAATACCTTCATTCCGGATAATAATATGTTTTAAGTTCATAACATTTATTTAGGCTTACTCTTCGCCCGTTCCTGAATTTTAGTGGAAGAAACAATCTAGAATTTGTCGGATTAGCCCTCGGATCAATTCATTTTTAACATTATTCTCTTTTCTGAATTGAAGTATTAAGCTTCTTTTTCGACCTTCTGATTGGTGTACTGGGTATAGGAGATACATTTATACAAAATATTATATTTCAGCATACATCATTTAATCATCAGATAGAGTCACAGTATTTTTCTATCAAACTTGTAGATCATATACGTTTTGTACCTTGTAGCCGGAGTACTTCGAAGTTTAACATGTACCTCAATGAGAGATCTGTGAGCATTTTCTAATGCATTAATAGGCATATTTGTAACATCTAAACAAAATATTGAATAGAAACTTGCAAATGTTCGTTTTTTTTTACAACTGTCGCAGTATCTACGTCTACAGTTTTAAATCTGGTTTCCTAAAATGTCTTGCAAGCATTATCAATAACTAAATTGGTTGGTGTGATGTCACAATGAATTGGAAAGAATTTATGGGAGTTTACTTCTATGGTTCCAGCTCAAGAACTGACAAAAAATGTTTTGAAAAGAATTTACATTTTTGTTTTGTTTATATAATATGCATGGAAAATTTATGGTGTGCTTTGCATTATCAAAGTCTATTGTTCTAGTGGTTTTAGAACTTTCTCATTCGTATGATACAATCTCCTTACTTTTTGATGGTTCGGTTAAGAGGGCTCGAGTGATGCACATTGAAAAATCGGTAAAGTTGATGTCGGATAGCTCCGATCAAGTACTGAAAAAAATGAAAGAACATAACAGCGACAGCAAAAAATTAAATAAAAAGCAGACGAACTGGAGCAGGAGCGAAAGACTGAAGAAACTGCTCAGATCAAAAATAAACTAAACAGGCTGGATCAGTATGGATGAATGAATAATCTCAAAATACACGAACTCGCTGGAACACCAAATAAGAATCTGCTGGAAAAACTGAACAAGATCGCTGATAATATACAAGTGCCAAGGTTGACAAAGGATAACGTAGAGGCAGTTCATCGCGTCCCAAATAAAGCAAACAAGTGCCCATGGTGATTGTGCGGTTTGTTAACCGAAATGAGCGAAATATGTGGCATCAGAAAAAAGCAGAGGTTAAGGTGCGAAGAAAGTGCAGATAATGCGTACTTGCAAGAAAACATGCCTGCGTCAAACAGGAAACTCTTCTACGATGTCAGGATGAAGGCCAAGTACCTTGGCTACACGTTTGTGTGGCACAGAGAAGGAATCTCGTACGTAAGAAAAAAGAAGGCGAAGCAACTATTCGAATCGAGCATAAAGATGATCTTGCAAAAGTTAGATAAAAATGGCGTGAACTGAAAGCGTTTTTCTTTTGTACTTTGTTTTTTTCCATTTATGGCAAATTTTACGTGTCTCGCGCAAAGGCGCTAAATTAGCACGGTCTCTTCAACAGTTATCTTTTTAGTAAGTACTCTCAAAAAAGAAAGGGCACTTTTCTGCGATTTATTTTGATATAAGAAGTATAAGAAATAAGAATGATGATCTCGAAATTTTTTTTAACTTGCTATGTCTACGTTTTGACGTAATAATCACTGAAAGTGAATGATGTAGTATGGCCATTTCGAAATATAGTGTATGGTCCAAATGGTTCTGGAAAAACGAATTATGCTTTTAATTCACTGTTTTAGTACGATTATTACATCAGGCTGTCTGTGGATGCAAAATGTTAAGTGAACACAAATATGAATTCCTTCAGAATATTTATAAGAATTTGAGCGAAAAGACAAATATGAAGTAGCAGTTTTAGTGACGATGAAAATGATATAATAGACGTTAATCATTAAATTGAATCTATACAAAACCGTATAGTTATTGATGATTTCAAAATATTAGAGATAACCATTTTGGGGGAAAAGTGTCAGATTTGTTTACAATATTGAAAAAGAAGATATCTCAATAATATTTATCGCTCATAATTTACATAGTATTCCACCGGTATTCAAAAGGAATAGTAACTATACTACTTTGTTTGAACCTAAATTAAAAAACATATGACGATCTAAAAATGAATTTGCATTAGATAAATTTCAAAAGATTTACGCCCCTATAAAACAACATAACTATAATGTTTCACTAATTCATAAAGTGATTAAGGTGTATAGAAGAAAGTTGATAACAAATATTTTACTTAAATAAATGTATGAAACGAGATACTGGATTTTAAAGTCAAACATTACAGAAATTAAAGATATTCATGGATTGGATTTCAATTAGATGATCAGGGAAATTATTTGCAGAGAAGGCGCCGTGTAACCGAGCTTTCGGTTGCACGTCAAAAGATCCCCAGGTGGTCGAAATTAATCCTCAGTGCTCCGCTGGGGCATGCCAGATGCCCGTCGTTGGTTTGACACGTAAAAACCCCCAAATTTGACTTTTAGGGAAATTATGATATGAGAGGACCAAGGTGAAGCGTGAAACGTTCATGCTGTTTATCTTATCACCTTGGAGAATAAAAATAAGGTAAACAATGAAAAATATAGGAATTTGAAAAAAACCTTTTGGGAATTCCCTTGCTGCTACACGTCTCGGGGAATGACACAGCACACCGGTTCAACAACACAGAGACATTTAATGACCGTTATCGGCCGCGCCCCGATCTTAAAAGCCCTCGCGCAAACACTGCGACGGCCCTTTATCAGCGGCGGAGCGCCCCTTACGTGCCAGTTACCCTTGGCCCCCTCGCGGTGCATATGACCACTGACGATTGTCGGAGGGGAAACCTGGACCAAACGCTTCGAATGCCCAGGTTGCCCACAAACTATGAGGAATTAAAAGAAATCCTTGAATAATATTTTAGGAAATTAAAAGAAAACCATGAAAACTTAAAAGAAAAGTATTAAACTATAAGATTCAAACAACATGATGTATATCATATTCAATCTGTATTTCCGAAAAAACACAGAGAACGAATTCGTATAACTTGGGAATTAGGTTGTTGGTTACTGGAAGAGATGTTAAGCCAATCCAGCAAATTTATTGAATTATCGTTTACAAGCGTCTTTGTTTACAATGATAAAATTAATTTTAAGATAAAGTGTGACAACATCACACTCATTACTCGGTATCTTATAATTAAGGCTCCGTGTTTGCGGAGTTTATTTTTTAGCAAAACTTCGGTGTTTATCGCAGTTTATTTTTTGTAAATCCCCAATTCTCAAAAATTCGGAGATAAATTTCGCAGTGTTTCCTATTTAAAAATAATAAATAACAACCGGATGCAAACGTATACCAGATAAAAAATAAAACGCGCTTTTATCAATAAAGATTTCTTCAGTTGAATTTGGCGTTAGCTATTGGCAATACTAATTTGTCCCACGACAAAAGTCGCACACAAGTGTGGCTTCGATAAACGTCGATACCTTAAAATCAATAAACTGCCGGAGGTAGCCACAAGGAAGCTCGTAGTCATCCATCCCATCAATCTATCCCGCGGCCGTATTTTATACAATCTCTATGGTCCATAGCTTTCACTGTTACCCCCAGAAACATACCCTCTCCTTTCTCTAAATCCCAAATCTCATGGCCCAAACTGTAAACCAAAAGAGTGGCTTTTGTCGTGACACGAATGGTACGATGACCTGTTTCCCTAAACCAACCTTGACAAGACAAGCCGTAGGACCTCCTTTTGACAATGGTCCGAGGCTTGAAAGATAATCATGGTGTCATCTTCCCAGGACCATTGACCCTGCGCTGCTCAAATTGTAAAAAAAAATGCTTTTTTTTTTGGGGGGGGGGGGGGTGGGGGTGGCGGCATGGGCACATAACAGTTCGGAGTTTATCGGATAAATCCGAATTGAAAAACATTTTACCGGCTGGCGTTTTTCGGAGATTTTCGGATATGTCCGAAAACACGGAGCTCTACTTATAATAGAAAAACTTCTTCCTTTAGCAAAACATATCCATATGCTAATGAACTTCCTATCTTCTAAGAAAACCCTTTTATCATCCTGAAAGGTTAGGGCTTTTCTTGTAATGTCTCGGTGTATATTTCATGATTTTTTTATATTATCTCATTTCGGTTTAGGACTAAATTTTTTTTTATCTTCTAATGCTTTTTTTTGTAATTGTCAAAGAATAGATCCTTTTTTACTACATATTTTTTAAATCCTTTGGCCTTCTTTGATATTCCTGTGCAATAAACTTTATATGAATAGCTTTTTGGTTTAAGTGTAACAAATGCTGTTAGTTATTTCCATTCATCTTTAAACTTAACAATTACTTATTTATTATCCTCGAAAAATAGGTCATAATCTCTTGGATAATCAGAGGTATTAAAATATTCCTCCGTTTTTTTCGTGTCTTTGTAGACGTCTTCAGTCTGAATGTCATAGATTAAAATGCCTGTGAAATTTATAGAGAATCTTTATCCCCTCGCCGTATCACTTTTTTATAACATTAGAGTAAAATTGTGTCATTGCATTATATATTACCTTGTAATCAAATATTTCGTTTTGTGAAAATTGTAAAAACTAAACTCTCAATAAATTATTTTCTAGATATGAAGTTTACTTTTTCTACAAGTTTTTTTTTAAGTTCTTTTAGATTTAGAACTAAATCTATAAGCTGTCTAATTCTGACATTCTCCATCGTTTTCCCGTACACGGCATTGTACATTAACTTTAAAAAAAAAGTTTCACAGGCATTTTTATTTTAACTTTGTAGTTTTGTTTTCAGGATTATGTAATCCTTGATAAAATGTTTCCCTTTGAATCTAAGAATTTTGTGTACCTCGGTTTCCTTTATTCCAAGTTTAATGTATTTCTTTAAGGCCACGAATGGACAACGTCTTTATTTTTATCTTCTATGAATAAGTTTTTTTTGTTGATTTATTTGGACCAATAGAAAATCATTGTTGATCATGTAATTCTTCGGGATATTTAAGATCGACTTCGAGGATGTCACCATATTATTTTGATTAGGGGTCATGATGATCTATAAACTCGAAATCATCATATAGTAACGTTTGTAATAAGGCCTATCCATATAGGTTATTTGAATCTAACTAAATTAGGTAGACGAATGGTTGGGTTGGATCATAATCTGGTAGATAGTTATCATTTGCTTCTGCATATCTTTGTGTTACATCGGTCATTCCACATAATATTCTTTTTTAAGTCAAGATGAACATATCCATCTCTAATTTTTAGATGTTTAATTTTAGTCACTTTTAAAATCGCGCCCCACGCTATACCTGGATTTGTACGAGGGGCGTTCATAAAGTTCGTATTATCGGCAAAAAAAAAATAAAAAAAAACGGAACAAAACAGGCATCAACATGAGCGCGCGTCCCTCTAGTTTCCGCATAATATAAACATCGCATGCTATAGTAGCTCGAAACGCCGCTAGGGAGTCGAAACAAAAATGGCACCGCCCGTCGGTGCCAAGCACACGCAGTGATCCGTTGTTTTCATTTGAAGGGAACCAATGCCTAGGAACTTCATTCCAATCTGGAAGCGTGGTTTGGGGACAACACTCCCGTTTATGACACTTTGGTTAAATGGCACAGACGCTTCCAGTGTTGCCAGATAAGAGGAAAGCATTTCAAGGACGGCGACCAAGTGATTGCTCAAGTGGAGCGATTCCTGAACACTCAAAACGAGGAGTTCTATAACGATGGCCTCCGGCATGTGGTGAATTGCTGGAAAAAGTGGGCCACTTTTGGTGGCAAATATGTGGACAAAGTCTCAACTCCTACTCGAGTTTGATTGCTGAATTTCTATTCCTTCGTGACAATAATACGAACTTTATGAACGTCCCTCGTATAGTACCAACATGGGTCAAATTTATACGTTTCCAAACAAATATCTCGGAAGTTCTCGAATACATCTGCGAGCAATAAAACAACTTGTTTAAGATAAAGATAAGAGTATTCTTCTAGTATTTTATATTTTTTTATAGTATTTTATATTTCGTTTCCTGTCATCTTACTTGTAAATGTATCTATTAAAGAAAATTCGGTTTCACCATATCATTCTAGGGAATCTATGTAATCATAAGAAATTACACCTTTTAACAATAGGATGTCGTCTTTGATCTATTTGGAGGCCTTTTCTAACTGTTCCTTAGGTACATTTGTAATAATTTCATTGAAATTTTTGTTCATAAATTAAAAGCTATCTAAAAATCTCATTTCAGTGTTTTCCTTTACTATTTTTGAAAACAAATCTTTCTTCGTTGTTTGGAAGAAGCGTCCAATCTTGTTTTTCATATTTTTAGGTTTTTGTGAATAGATGGCAGTCATATCCGGATAGGTTATGGAAGTATACTGGAATAAACCTTGAGGCATGATAATTTACATTACAACAGTATACAGGCCAGTTCTCTATATCTTCCAGTCCAATGATAGTCCAATGATAGTGATGGTATACCTTATTTTCGTTGAATGGTTTTGGACATGTAGCATTCATGGGCATTATCGTGAATTTCTTTTTATTTCTTATCTTTTTACCTTTTTTACCTGCGATAATTTTTGAATTTCCTGAGCAATATATGTAATATTTTCAAAGAACTTTGCAGTATGTTTCCACGATAAACATGCAGTGCAACCTTTATATTATTGTAAGCACTGCCAACGTAACTTTTAAAACTGGATGGGATAAGATTTTGGTATCTTGTTCCTGCAATCTCATCTATTGGCTGAATAACCGTATATAAATCAGTCTAGATAGCATACGGAAGTTTTAGTTCACGAAAATACTTACCGAATTCATTATAACCTAGTTTGGGAAGTACAACGTTTCCAATTCCGTTATTTTTACAAATTTCTTTGTGGTCATTCAAAATATCTTCCTTCGTGGTGTGATAACGACATCGTCCGCATGTATATACTTTTTCATTATTTTCTGAGTGAGAGACTAATCTGCTTAGATTCTTTATCCAAAAATAACGTTCTCTTTACCATAGGAGGTTTACTATACTTTTATAACCAGTTATATTCCCATTATAAAACACACCAACGGTGCCATCAAGGACTAATACATAAGTCTTATTTTATTCTGTCTTCCAAACTTTGGATATTCAATGCCGTCAAAATTTAATTCATTCTGATAATCCTCATATCTGAAAACTCTATCAAAATTATCGTGTGCTGGGTTAAATGATGAGAGTACAGTCCACAAAAAACATTTATTTTCCTTATTTTGAACACTGACCACACCCTTCTTAGCCTTTATGTCATCTGGTAGAGGGATGCATGTTGCTCCTTTCAAGGGTTGCAATTTCGTGACTGCCATATTCGTCCCAATTACTTTTCGAAAGTTCCAACAAGATCCTTCTATTTTACGTACTTGGAATTTTATGAGAATCTCATTATCAATATTTTCCCAATCTAGGCTATCGATGATATCAATCTTCGGAAGGACTACACCACACTCAATGATTTGGTCGTTTCTCTCTATTTCAACGTCGAGACGAATGATTTAGACGAATATTTCTCTTTAATGTTCGACTTTCAAGTATTTTTCGCATGGCCTTGTCTTTACTGGACTTGAGTAATTCATTAATGACTAAGGATTCATCAAGGTTCTGATACTATAAGTCATACACATTTCCTTCAAGGGCCTCTGCTGTCACCTCAAACTTTCGGTGACTTTTTGAGTTCCGTTCATGCAGGTCTTTGTAGGATAGATCAGTCCACTGACCGCAGGTGCATTTTATATATCTTCTTTTGGTGTTTTTCGGTTTTCGTGCATCGGCTAAATCATCGCTATATACGAGATAAAAGGTTAGAAATGTTTCGTAGTCATCTTTTCTAATGATTTACTCGTTTATTTGTTCCATTTTGCCCTTGAGGTTTCTAATCTTCAACTCCTTGGCCAGACGATAGAGGTCCTTGAGCGGGAGATTTTTTGTTATGAATTCCATCTAAAAGGGGATAGTTTTGACCTTTTAAAATGGTGTTATTTAAATTGACAACGTTTTGCTTAAAACAGCTCAAACGCCATTTTATCAAAGGGTTTATTCGAATAAAATAGCTTACACAAGTTCAACTCCGCATTGATGAACTCTCGTGATATTTTTCAGAACCTCATAGTTGCGAAGTGTAATGTTTTTATGGCTTTTGGTTTGTCACTTCCATCCTTTTGGGTTTTGGAACTTTTTTTAAATATTCGGCGTGTGTGAAAATGACTACATTTTGTCGGGTAATTACGCTGATGAATGCTTGAACGAAGATTCCAAAGCTTACAGCCTCCGCGTGCATACTGTGCGCTTGGTTGGTTTGGTTGGTGATAATGCATGCACAGAAAAGTTGGTTCATTCATTCATTCATTCATTTGTTTATTTTTTGTGCTCATGAACAGCTCTACGCCTTGATAATGATGCACAATTAACATACAGCAAAAAGAATAATTCTACAAATTGACAAGAGAAAACTTGAACGCTACAAAAGATGGGTTAAAATTTATAGATTTGTAAGAGAAAACTTGAACGCTACAAAAGATGGGTTAAAATTTATAGATTTGCAAGAGAAAACTTCAACGCTGCAAAAGATGGGTTAAAAATGTTAATGTAGGAACCATTAAAAGTATTATACACGGTCTGAATATGTGTCATGGGGCAGGTTTGGAAGAATCGATTAACATAAAATGGAAGAGAAATTCGCAAAAATATTCTCGGAACATGAATATTTATCGCTGAAGTTAGGTCAGGGCAATCAATGACTCCGTGAAGGCATTTGAACAAAAATATGAGATCTTTGTCGCGTCGTCTGGCACTCAAAGTAGAACCATTGTATCGCTTTAAAAGTCTTCTATATTCAAAGTAAACAGTGCGACCGACATAGCGGTCGTAAAAAATTCGAAAAAAATGTTTCTGGACATTTTCAATCGACTCTTGGTGCGTACGCCCAATAGAATTCCGCACAACTGAGGAAAACTCTAGCTTAGACTTAATTAATGAAAAGTATGACTGCATAATACAGGCCGACATGGAAAACTCACGCGTAATTCTGGATATTACACCTAACGTACGAAAAGACGCGTTGATAATGCTATTGACATGTGTATTAAATGACAGAGAAGAGTCTATGTAAACTCCAATATCACGAGTGCAATCCACCCTTTGCAATGGGGCATTGCCGAGTTGGTAACAGAAATGAAAAAGCCTTAGCTTCTTAGCAAATGACATAACAACAGTTTTAGTGGGATTAAGTGTCAGCCTGTTGAGACTACACCAATTACTCACTGATTTTACATCATCCATTAGTTTCACACAGTCCTCTACAGATACTATCTGCCTAAGTAACTTGAATTCATCGGCGTATTGCAGGATTTCTGAATGTAGAACACATGAGCGAATGTCGTTTATGAAAACATTAAAAAGAATCGGCCCAAGAATGGACCCCTGGGGAACACCAGACAGGGTGACAAAAGGCCGGGAGAGATGACCAAGGATACGTACCAAGTTCTGTCTATCAGACAAATAATTGTGAAGCAATGTGCATAGTGTAGTGCTCATACCGTACGATTTCAGATTTTGTAAAAGTAGTGAGTGGTACACCACATCAAATGCCAAAGACATAACAAAATATACAGAGTCAACCTGACCCCGCTGACACACAATAGGCGAAACGAAATTATGAAAAGACACCAAGTTTGATTCCACTGATCTTCCGCGCACAAAACCATGTTGTGAGGGGAGGATCTTATGTTTAAAAAAGCTCGAACTATGTTCCGAAAGTACTATTTCGTAAACCTTTGCAAATGGACATAATAATGAAATGGGTCTATAGTTTTTTGGATCATCTGTTCTTTCTTTCTTATGTATCGGCACGGTTATCGCGTTTGTCCAAATCAAAGGAAAAGTGCAAGTCGACAATGAAAGGTTCAAAATATGCGTTAGAATGGGTGTGAAAATGGAAGAGCATCCTTTGACAATAAAACTCGGGATACCGTCAAATGCGACCAATAACTCGGGTTTTAGTTTTTGGATTGCAAGTTTAATGTCAGCGTTTCAAATAATGGAATTGATAAGCAATCGCTACCACTGTCGGCAACGTCAGGCGCAGATAAACAATTCCGGCTGCAGGAATACACAGAGGCAAAATAGCTCGCAAAAACGTTCCCTACATCTTAGGGTTGCATAATCGGAATTCCAGACGAGTCAGCGATGTTTGTTGTCGATGAAGTTGTGGCTGTACGGTCCTTGACGTACCTCCGGAACCGCAATGGGTCACGATAAAAACTGCGCTCTGCTGACTCATGGTGCACTCTCTAATCGCGCTGCAACAACGACTTTGCCTGCGCACGTGATTCGGAAAATTTGGCGCACCAGAACGCTGAGTCAGAAGCCTTATATTTCCTATGATAATGAAATTTGGATCTTAAAGCTGATCTCAGCTCGAAAGAATACCAGTGAGGATAGCGAGTTGTTTGGGGACGTTTCCTAGGAATGAAGCGCTCTAGTGCAGATACGATATGTTTAGTAAACGCTGCTACCGCACAGTTTACATCAGTCATGTTGTATATGTGTGCCCAGTTTACGTTATTTAAATATTGAAATAGACCAAAGTAATCGCCTCTTGAAAAGGAGAACGAGTTAGGATTTGTTTTTTGCTTCACGTTCACCACGAAAAGCTTAAGGGAGACAAGAAATGGGACGTGCCAAACATCGGGTGATACCAATGGGTTAAGCACACACACTAGGTTGTCGATGACAAAGTTAGATAGAGCAAGATCTAGGACATTTGCTGCATGGTTTTGAAGACTATTCCATTGGTTAAGTCCCTGAAAGTTAACAAAGACAAAAGAATATTTGCCTTTGGTGAGGCATTACGAGTGGGCAGAGCTGAGTGTTCTGGACTCCAATTTACATCAGGAATGTTGAAGTCGCCAAGTATGAGCATACTGTGTCGGTCTACATCTAACTTATCTCCCACTATATCTAACTGATCAGAAAGCATAGATGCATTAAAGTTAGGAAAAAATAAAACGTGCCGATTAGAAGGCTTAGTGTTATCACGGAGAGTTATTTCAATCCAAACGGATTCGCAGTCTGACTCAAGATCAAACCTGCGAACCGCATGCAAGTGATTTTTAACTGCAATGAGGACTCCGCCACCGAAGTTTACAGTCAAATTTTTATATTCTCTGTCCCGGCGGAAGACTGTGTATTCGGGGGGAAAGTAATCATTTGTTGTGAAGGACTTGTTCAACCAAGTTTCGGTTAGTGAAATAATATATCGAAATCACTTAAAACGACGTTGTTAAAAAATATATTAGCTTTTGTGCGCAACCCGCGTACATTTTGGTAAAAAAGTAAACAATTCATGCTGTGATTTAATTTGTCGTAATTGTGTCACGATCATCATTACCCCGTACCGCACTAAAAAATGGTCTGAAAAGAAAGCCCATTGGCCAGACGTCCGCCACATTAATTTTGTTGAAGTCTTCCTCATTCACAGTTATGTGGAAAGAAGAGTAACTATCATGTTTTGTTTTCAACTTGATGTAAAAGGTTTCCCTTCCAGAAAGGTAGTAAGAGCTGCTCCTACATCATCGCACGAAGGTGTCCGGACTAAGGCGGGAAACAAAAAGTGCCTTAAGCCTTGGTGGTCTAGGGACTGACGACAGCTTACTGTTTGCACAGGTTCCAGATGAAGGCTTGACGTGTTTCTTCCGTTGGACGAGCGTAAATCTATCAGCGTCTTTCGGTGCTACCTCGCCCGTCACCTGGACTGGCAGTGCGGAGGAAACCACAGTCACGGCAGGTTTCGACGAAGACGTGTGGATGGTAGAACGAGTATTCCAGGCCGAGAGTCTCTGTCAAATGGACAATGCCATGAAGTAGCGTTTATTCCGCTCCTTGTTTAGGTTCCATCGGTCGTAGCATCGGCTGCGCTTTGAATGGTGGTGAAATGAGTTGTAGGTCACTATCCTTTGTTGTACTAAAAGCCATAGGAAAAGAAAAAACTGATTCAAGGCTTGACGAATTGATTTCCCCCTTCCTAATTCAATTCAAACTGTCGTACTGCGCCTTGAAGACCGAAGCTGCGTTTAGAACCTCTTTGGGTCGGTAGTCATAGGCAGTCGTTTCCCAGTCGGGGACTTTTGTTGCTATGGTTCGTCTTTACGAGATGGCATAGAATTTAAGATTAGACGGACGCTGGTCTGTGTCCTTCCGCCGTTTCCGTCTCCCTCCACCGATACAATGGGGAGGGGGGGGGAGGGGGATTGTTCTTTGTTTTTCACACACGTGAGCAACAACTAACAGGTTCAGTACACTCAGCTTGTGGTTCTAGAAAGCTTGTCATTGTCCGGCACTTAATGCACAATACAAGAAACCTGGAGATCTTCCAGTATAAGGATATTCAGATAGTATCCTTTAATGGTTGAAAAGTTGTGCCCTATATAAGATGGACTCCGTCGTCGGTTGCCAACAGTCCAAACTGGATATTTGGGAGACAGCACGAGTAAAGCCCAAGCTTTGTTTTGGGGATTACGCTTATGTCGTTGATAAATGAATTGACAGCAGATTCTACTGAAAATGCGAAGTCTACGGGGAACGCAGCTCAATTGCAACTAGCTTGTTCAAAATAGGCACGAACTCTCACATTCAAGTGTAGACAAATACAGATCTACATGAGAGGGAATATAGGAAGTTAGCGCCTGCTGAAGGTGTGGGGGTGTAAACCATTCGAAATGGAAATGCATTTGTCCCCACGTTCAACGATAAGGATGGCTATACTTTGTTTTGTTGTTTTTTTTCCTTTGAGCAAATTAAAGATAATTTAAAAATATGGGCTACAAAAAAAAAGTGTTGTCCATTAGTTAAGCAAACGTCATGTGCGTTCGAAAGCAGAAAAAAGAATTGGCGATAAAACGTGACTTGTCATTAACCGACCAAAGACCCTTGTAGTCACCCTATATGTTTTCCCAAGATGCAACACCTAACAGACTAGCAATAAAAATATTCGATGAACTGGCATTCAGCAGTTCGATGAATCGGCGTTCAATAAAACAGCGTTCGATAAAACGTGCTTTCTTCGATGAAACGGCGTTCAATTAAATGTCCGGGAACCGTTGTTAAGCAGAATAATAGTCAGTCTCTAAACTGTTGTGTACTAGTTACTACTAAATACTAATTTACTATGCGAAGAGCAGCCATTATGCAGCCTTATGATTGTGTTGAGCTATTTCTTTATGTGCAACGATTCTGTTTTCAGAACATTAAGCGAAGATTGCAAAAATGTTCAATCAACACCAAAACCTACAATGCTAGATACAGCCGTGCTTCCGGGGACGAATCTGGATTTAACAAGTTACTGCGAGCACAAACATCCAAGCTTTTGTAACATCACCGCACGAAAGGTATGATTAACTATTATAATTACACCATAAAAGCAGATGGTATATGTTATTAAATAATTGTGACCATGCACGACTTTATGACGCGAGTAAATGAAGAAAACGTTTTTCATTGTAAAGTTCAGGTTCATCTGCCCTGGACTCACAGTGGAAATCAGACGAACTGAAACAAATTTAACAGTTGGATTGCTGTTGCGTGGCGCACACGCCTAAATAAGTAGCTTACTCCGATAAATTCGAGCAAATGTTACGATCTATTAAGTGAGGTAGACCAGAGATCTCGTGATAATAAAACATGAATCTCATCAAATTTTGGCGTCGCAAGCCTACGCTCACAGTCATTCTTCTGTTTAGACATTTTATTTGAATGTATGAAACCTCTGATACGTGTCATTTCATTATATGTTCTTTGGTCACCTTTCTTGGAGTATATGCCTACTATTGCATATATCGGAGAATAAAACAAAGGAACCGAACGTAATGGTGCAGTCGGTAGCATTAGGGAGTTTTAAATAGATCGCGCTGATCCCTCCGATAACGATACAAAGGCTTCGGTGAAGGTATTGGAAACGAAAGTATCGGACAGATCTCCTAAAGCTCCCTATTATGAACTGGCCCACTCAAGTGCAAGCCGAAAGGGGTAAAAGCCGCAAGAAGGGCCTCGGTTCTGCTTATCTTGACACCAACCGCCCCATCGGTACGATAAGAAATGTCCCTTGCGCTTCCTCCCAACTTTTTTTAAAAATAGCTTAACGTGTGCCCGGGACTTCGTGTGCCACTTTTGTGCAGCTCCGGCTTGGACACCCTCTACAGCCCATATTGGTGCAACCTGTACATCTAACTCTACTTATAGAATAGATTTAGCATTTTAAGAACGTCTTATAAAAACTCATGGGCTCTGAGATTGCGCATATGTTTTTAATCAAACATGTTAGTTTATGCAAATATTGAGTGTTATAGGTACTAACTGCATTTTAAGCTTAGATTGTGCCAAATGTCAAACTGTTAAGTTTGAGGCATTCGTCAGGTGGCTCGATAAAAAAAAATAATCTAAAAGGTAATTTATGCTCCTGTTATTTAAATAACTTGGTAGGCTTTATATAGTATGCCGGAGTTGATGATTTGACAGGTTCGTCTCCTTGATTGATGTCATTCCCTAACCAAAAGCATCTTTTTTTTCTCCGCAAGCTGCAACACAGCGAGTTACTGATTTATTGGCCAGTCTAATGCATTTCTATATAACACTGATGCCGACCAAGAAACAATAAAACACCTTTTAGCACGGCTCAAATTTTTGTTCCAAGCTGAAAAGCCGAATTCGAAACGCGCCCACCTGGTATTGCACGAACTTTTATCCGATGTGTTGAACTTACCTTCCGAACACTTTAAATGTAAAATCAGCAACTAATTTTTAAAGTTTTGAAAAGTTTAAAGAGCTCACCCTTCAAACTGATAATTTAGTTTGCAGCCAATGTAAGGTGTGTTTTTTTTGTATTTTTTTTAAACCAAAAATTGTATGATATCATTAACGCCTCCTGCGTTGCCCAGGGGGTGCTGCGAAAAGGGACTCCTCAGGACCTGTTTTGCGTAGTACAAACTGGAGCGTCTCCCTCACACTAAAGTACCTGCTTTGGCACGGAACGCGATCACAAAGAAAAGACAAATAAAAATAAAAATTCAAACCCCACGGAAACCAAGGTCAAAGCTAAGACGCTAAGAAGGTGAGCCAAGAGACGCCGTCTCACGCATTCCAAAGTCGCAGTGAAGAAAAAAAAATAAAAGCCTTCGCGACGACAGATATTCTAAAGTGACCACCCACAGATAAGAAACCCATACCCTGGTTGTGGTGGCATGAATTTGGCACCCACGATTGTCTTCCGGTGTTGGATCTAGACGATTTCGGACGTCCAATGGTGTTTTTCTGTTCTTCAGCACCACAGAAAAAAAAAAAGCTCACTCAACGTGCTATATGTAATGTGTGACCCGATCAGGTGAGTTTCTAGAATTCAAAACGAGGGCGCCACAGCCACGGTTTGTTCAAAGCTTCAGCGCAGGAGGCCTATAGCCCTAAGATTTCCTAATAATAAAACGCTTGGTTTATCCACGCAGTTGTGCATACATTTGTGAAATATGAAACTTGCGCAATGTACACTTAATTATACAACATATGGACTCTTCTTTTCCAACAGGACAATATAAAACAGTGCCAATTCGAATGCTGCCCTGGCGGCAGAGTTAAGTGTTTTTATAGAGAGCCTGGAGAAGAACAGTCGTGCAGTGAAGCTCGAGTAAGTGCGGTTCACGTAGCAATCAGCAAGAGCTATATAACTTCAGGACCAACAGACTAATGTCGAACCTTTTGTGTAAATTATGTTGCAGAGTATCATTAGCCAACTTTATTTCTTGTCACACGCTCGGTTAAGTCACGAAAGAACGTTGCTTAATTAAGCAGAAGTTAAGAATGCTGAAGTCATCGTGATATGTGTTTTTCAGCTAACCAACTACTGGCAAGCTGTAAACATTTGTGCTCGCGTCTCGTGAAACAAGTATAATTTACTTTTTTTTCTATAGCAGCTTTGCTGCGTCAGTGTTCAGCTCAGAGCTGAGACACCAGTTCGGAGCTTAGACACCCCTTGCCTGAATCCAAATGAGACCGGATTTTTATGATAAACAATTTCTAACAGATAATACATAGATTCAGAAATACTGCAAAACATTCGCTCTAGTGAGATGCAGTTCCAGATGTCTACCTCTTAAATAACGCCAGCGTGCCAACTTGCAAGGGAGCACAAGGCTGCACAACAAACTTGATTGCAAGAAAACCCAAGGGTGTAAACTTGCTTTACTTTATTGTGCCTGCCATTTCTGTCGTACAATAAATGACGAAGGGAGGTAAAATAAATGTTAATACATATTACCTCTCAATACCGTTCCCCCGTAGCTTATTATGAAGTTTTGTTCAAATAAATATTTCGTATACTTTTAATTATTTCCACCTTGAAGTCCCACTTAGGGCGTCACATAAATGGGGGGGGGGGGGGGGGGGGGGGAGCAGTACAACGAGGAATACGATAGCAGAAGCATTAGTAGAATAATAAACTAACACACAAAAAAAAGTTAATTGGAATTTTTAGACAGTCCACACGCGCACAAGGCGCCCTGGCTGCCGCTTTCAGCTAGTGCAAGAACACGGCACCACCTAGCGTTTTATTTAATTTATCTTTCGTCCAAAGGAAACGCTCATAAAGTACACACGGCTAAACCTAGAACATGTCTTCAAGTGGTGTACGCCGCGTTACATTGTTAGCGCGAACCCGACTTTTTTTTTTTGTCTTTTTTCGGATTTTACTTCGAAAAGGTTCTCACGGGCATCAATATTTACTACTAAGGCTAGGTTTGCAGCTGAGCACGTTCCACCACTATACTAGATTTTATGACAGTCCTTAATTAAATGGAAGCTGAAACACTTATTGAAAAAAAAAAAAACGAGTTAGAAGAGAATTGTGACGTATTTTTATCCCGTGAATTTGAATATCACTTTCTTTTTTCCTGAAGATGTAACTAAACACGAGGAAACACAAAAAACCTCCGATCAGGACGTCATACTAGGATCTGTGGGTCGCCAAGCGCGTGTCGCTCGTGTGGGCAGCGCGTACAATTGCAAGCTTGCCAGGTATATTCCCCACAATGACACCAGTCATGATGTCTCTTTCTGACCTTTTTGAAAATAGAAAGAGTGCGCGTGCATAGTTTTGACAGACGCTGAAGATGCACGAGAACCGAGATTCCGAAAGCTCCTAATATGACGTCACGCCCCGGGAAGAGAGGCTTCGGAGGTACTTTGAAAAATAAGTTCTCCAGCCTCCGTGCACCAAATTAAAAAAATAAATCTCGATATTCGTGATCCTACAGGTCAAATCAAGAAGATTTAGGTGTTTTTCCTCAAATAAAAAAACAACTTCAGTCTCCCTTTAAAAAGACACTGCAAGGAGAAAAAAGTGTTTCTTTTTAAAAGCATAGATGGGAAACAATGTTTTTTTTTTTTTTACGAGAACAAAATCGCGCAATATTTACGCTGTTATAAGCAATTTGGGTGCTCAAGGTGAAGTTTCCGGACCGCAAAGCCCCTCCCCGTGCTTGCAAGGTGCTTACATGTCTCATTAGCTGAAGAGATGAGTGAAGTGTGAAACGTTGGTTGTAAATGCGTATCTCCGTGCCGTGATAGTAATTTAATCGACCATTTTTTTATGTTTGAGAAGCAAATAATCAAGATACTCATTTTTGTTTTCAAATATATTCTGAGATTGCTTCTCCCACTATGGTTTGAGACGTTAACAAACATGGCTGCCGGTGTCTCCGAAGTGCTAAACGAGCGAACCTCGTTGAGCTTGTCAATTTTTATGATTGCGAGTTTGAATTCACACAGGTGTCTACAGAAGGATATCCTTAACCGGTGTAGTTTGCAACAAACAACTGCCGTGAATACGCGCCTTGGGAATCGCTGTGCGGATGCTTGTTTTCGTAGCGGGACTGGCCTAAACCTAACGTCCCAGAACAACTATTTTTATCGATTTTGCTTGATTTCTTTCTTGGCCCGAGTTGATGCTGAAAAAAAAGATGTTTTTTTCCCGTAAAAGCGGCCAAGCTGCTCTGGGAATCGTGCTACCGTCGTGATTGCGACGTGGTTTTAATACCGGGAAGATACCTACACAGTTAAGAATTTGCGAGCCATTTGGTTGGCGGAAATTGGGCATTCGGTTCGGATCAAGTTTGTCTTGGTATGCTCCCGTCATGGAGCCTCCAAAGGCTAGCTTTTAAGTTTTGCAGTGCACCAAGCCTACCAAAGCGAATATATTTTTACACCGCGTTTTAATTGTGCGTCATGACGCTCACCCGCCTTGCTCGTGGATGCCATGTGAAAAAAATAACAAAAACAGTAAAGCTAGAAAGACTGTATTTATTGATTTTTTTTTTGGTTCTCTCGGTCTTTGTTTACGCACATCGATAGACGCTGACAGAAGCTTGTATTAAGGCGAAAGCCTTATATGTCTCAACGTTCAGTCGCCCTTCAAACTCCTTGAGCGAAAACACGTTGGCGACACGAAAGGTACAAGGCGTTTACGTGACATCTGCGAATTTTAATATTCCTCCGAAAACACTTTTTGCTCTTGTCCCTCGGCTGCCGTCGAACAAGCGACCTTTCGTTCAGTAGTTTGACGCGGTACCCTCCGCCGTGCGCCACATTCGTAAATCATGTGTCTGCCTTTAATGCATCGGCGCTTGGGCTCTCGCCTTCAAGCCGTCTTAGGGATAACATAAGAGTCCCCGTGATTTTTCGGACCATGGCTCGTGCATGATGGAACACTAGAACGCCGCTTTCGTGGTCGCGTGAGCGTTGCAGAAGTTTTTAGACGGCAAGTGAATAGCAGACGCACAGAGGCGAAAACGGACGCCGACGTACAGCTTTCGTGTCCGCGACTCACGTCATTGCAGACAATGATATATGGCGGTGGAATAGCAGACGATGCCGGACTGCCGCTTGTCTGCTCGCACGACTAGCAGGCAGTGTTAGACTTCCAGACTAGACGCACAGGATGACGCGAAAGGGAGACACTACGCTTGTTAGGTTGTTTGGTCTGGATCA
>JABSTQ010002655.1:0-42047 GCA_013358835.2 Ixodes persulcatus | reverse complement strand
GAAACTTTGAATATAGTGACTTACGATGTTTGTGGTGTGACATTGGCATGTTGGCAGCACCGATTCCATAGAAATATTAGTAGTTGTGCAGTGTTTAATTGGGGAGAGACCTGTGTATCGGAATTAAATCAATTTGAAACAAATGTATAATCGTAAACATATAATTAAAACAGCGCAAACGAGCGCAAGACAAGTAGAAGAAGGGACCAGGAACACAGACACAGCGCTGACTCACGACTTACTATCTTTTTCGTCTCCTTAAAACACATCAACATAAGAAGACATGAGTCAGCGCTGTGTCTGTGTCCCTTCTTCTACTTGTCCTTGTACATTACTGCAAATGCATAATCGCATTTTTCTTTTTCTCTTATTATTTTTGGGTAGAGATCGAACTGTACTCGCGCCTCGGGGACTTGAAAAAAAGCATGAAAGCAGGACGTAAGCAATCCTATTTTTCCTTCGGTATCTTTTTTTTTTTTTTTTCCCAGTTTGTTAAACAAAATATTATTACCTCACATTTTGTAAAACCTGAGATGGGAACGATAAAAAAATTTTGTTGTGTTCGTCCGTGTTTTTTATTGTTCCCCATCTCAGGGTTTACAAGATGTCGATTAATTACCAGCTCGCCTGCACTCTACCACTGCCTATTATTACCTAGCTATTTGCAAAAAAAAAAAACAAAAAAACTGAAGCTTTGCCACAGTCAGCACATTACCTTTGTGTGGTGCTTAGCTGGTGGGGGCAGTAATGTGGGAACGGTGGGCGGTGAGCAAACAATTTTCAAGACGCAATTGCCCCCCCCCCCCCCCCCACACACACACACACACACAGATGTTCCGAACTTCCGCTGCCGCCGCGCCCAAAACCCCCAACTTTTAACAGCCATCCCATCTATCGTCGTCTACTTACAAACGCGCCAATCATTCTATTAAAAAAAAAAAAAAAAAAAAAAAAAAAACTACAGTAACAAATGGCCGGGGACTTTTCAGGCATTCCCTCATCTAGTAGTGTTGAAAGTGTTCAGAAGACGTGTATTCTCTTATGCTGAGATGATGGGGGCAGTGGCAGAGGAAGGGGAGGGAGGGTTCTTTTTTAATAATATAGTTTACTGGAAATGACTGATTTTCCTGCACACTCCCCCCCCCCCCCCCTTTTTCCCATGACACTGCCCCCATCATCTAAGCACAAGACAATATACGTCAGAAATTGTACACTGCTCTAGTTTCTTTTTTTCTTTCGTCAATAAAAATATTTAACCCTACAAAAAGAAAATTATATTGATGTGTTTGGGATGTTCCTGAGTTTTGGAGTGGGTAAAAGTAGAGCACTATATAGCTCCTACGGAGCAGAGTAGCGCAATCCTTTGATCCGCGTGTTTTGCCGACAACATGGCCGACAGAGCAGCTCGGCGCGAGTCACGTGGTACTCAGGGTTCCAGGAGGCGGCCTGCCCTATGGGAGAATACATGGAGATCGACGCAACACGGCTGATTAAAAAATAAACGGCGAGTTCACACTTTTCAAAACTAGTCTGTCGTGAAGTTAGTAAAGCACTAAACACTTTATCAAAGTTTTAATAATATCGGATGCGTGTGCAAA
Organism: Ixodes persulcatus; assembly: GCA_013358835.2. Taxonomy (NCBI): domain Eukaryota; kingdom Metazoa; phylum Arthropoda; class Arachnida; order Ixodida; family Ixodidae; genus Ixodes; species Ixodes persulcatus. The sequence goes on along the minus strand of JABSTQ010002655.1, from coordinate 40,449 downwards.
TTTTGAGAAGGCAATTTCCAAGGCAATGGCGTTTGAAGCAGACGATTCTTGCTCGCAGCGGAGATGGGCTTTTTGGGTTGGCTGGAGCGGGTCACGTGAACGCTGTGACGTCGCCGCGTCGTCTGCTGCATGATGCCGCTCATGCAATTTTTAAAAACAATTACATCCTTATTTGGCACACAACTCAGCGCAAATTATTCTAAAATGTTCCTTTATTATGTCAAAAACTATTGTCGTTCCGTACATCGCCACAATATTGAAGAAACAACGATTTTCTCACGTTCCCCATGCATTTCTGACCGGAGTTGGAACCTCCTTTTGTTCGCCGCTAGTCGCTAAGAGATGGCGTTCAGGATTGCGCTACTCTGCTCCGAAGGAGCTATATAGTGCTCTAGGTAAAAGATTAAAGGGTCCACCCCCCTCCCCCCTCCCTCCCCCAGCCACAAACACATACACACACATTGATCGCCTGTGTCCGATCCCCGAGGCGTGAGTACCGTTTAATCTGAAGTGCACCACCCAATGCTAATTAATTTTCTTTTAATAAAAGGAAAAACATCTGCTTGAAATTATTCTAATTCTGAAACCAGAACCACCAATATTTCCATAGAATCGTCGAGACTGCATAAAAGGCAGTGTCATTCACAACACAAAGTTGAGAACTTCTAAACCACTGTGTTCATAGTTTCCCGCGACAAAATTGTGCCACACGCAGAGTGCAGATAAATAAAATCCAACACACTCAACGGCTTCGTGCCAACGTCTTCGTACCCCAGTACCCCCTAGTACCCCCGTACAGCGTCCGCGCCTCCGCACGCAATCCGCACTCACGCACTCGGAGTGCGGATAAGAATCCAACACAATCCGCACTCGGAGTGTGGATAAGAATCCAAAATTATTCGCACTCGGAGTGCGGACTAGAATCCACCCAACAACACAGTCTCGCGTGAAAGCGAAGTTGATTTCACGCTCGAAGACTTCACTACTCAAGAAACAGGTACTGTTTCCAAGACTGAATCGTTAGGTGCGAGGCGATAGCTTTAAACAAAACTTCGCAAGGCCCTGCTCACGGCCGTAACACTGCTTCAACGTCGACTTTTCGCGCTTATGCGCCCGAGTAGCGTCACCTGAAGCCGTGAAAACGTCGCGCTCGCCTGCCCGTTTCAAGCAATAAACGGAACAATTGAAATTAAAAGGAGACTCGCAGGTAAATTAAACTTGAGGAAGAAAGCGAGAAGGGACGGACAAACACAAACTATGGAAGTTTGTGTTTGTCCGTCCCTTCTCGTTTTCTTCCTCAAGTTTAATTATCCCTACCAACCCGCTCGTTCTGTCCCTACCTCGCAGGTAAAGGAGTAGTGGACGAGTCTCACGGTGCGAGGAGGGTATGTGCGTCAATTCGCCGTCCGCTTACATGCGTCGTTACGAAGCAAGATTGTAATCGCATTGATAAGATTGGCGGCGTTTTTTGTTTTGGTGGTTCGAGGGTTTCATGGTTTGTTCCTAATAAAAATCCAGTTGTAAGTCGGCGCTTGTCGTGTACATTCCTCTCACTCGTCCTTCGTCTAATTTCTGCGCTTTTTTACGTTGTAGTAGATCAATGTAGCGATGCAGGCGAGTTGTTTTGTGAATACAAACTGTTAGCAGCGCGCAAAAAATAGACAATGGGAGGAATGGACAGGACGAGTGCCCAACCTCGACTGAACGTTTAATGAAACGCAGTGTCTAGCCTTACGTCCGACAAAACCCAGAAAAAAAAAAAAAAAAACAACTTGAGGTTGGCCTACGTAGGGCGTATTGTCGACGAATTTACGCGCGTTTCGGCGGGCGTGATCACGGCATTTGGCGGGCCCTTTTTGCACAGAATGGAAGAAGGGAAGGTCGCCAAACCGCACGCGGCGCTTTTTGTCGACGTCTCCTCGGCGTTTGGTGTAGTGTAGCCCGACTCTCGCCTTTCATGAAAGGTGGCAAAATTTAGTTCGGCTGCTATATTATTGCGTTCTCAAGGGGACACAAAAAACTAAATGTTAATCAACCACGAAAGCCTAATTTGCTATCGCCTGTTTCATAAATGTTCCTTGTAATTGGCAAGTTGCCAACAAGTCCCGGCAGAAGGGCAGCCGCGATCTCCGCTCAGAGCCCTTCCTATTATAATTGTTTCACATCACCCGCAACAGAGATAGTACTTTCTTCTGTCTCAGTCTTTCATTGCTCGTTCCAAAGAGATATCGCGATTTCATACAGTTTGCCAATAAACCGTCAAACGCGCCAAGCGAGCTTCATTTTGGCGGCTTAGTCAAGCCAGCCTGGCACAACTTCCGGCTGTCAACTCGGGAGCTGATTGGCCGGCACCACGCCGTACGCTTTTGGATACGCCACGCCGAAATACGCTGGAGCACCTAGATTCGTCTTGGTAGGGTCGCCGAATACGCGTGTATCTACACCGACCTCGAGGCGTCGTGGAAGCACTCGTCCAGACGCCGCCGACACACCCGTAAAAGTTACATCCGACGTAACTTTACCCCAAGGTTTCGAGTTACGTCCGGCAGAAATAAAAGTTAAAGTTACGTCTCTGTGTAACCTACGCAACCTTATTTAAGGGAACCATGAAATTACCTTTTTACTTTTGTCAGATAACTTTTACATTAAACCTTCAATGTTCACTGAATGGCGAACAGGCATTCGTTTTTGTTTTGGTTTATGTACTCCTACTCAAAAAATTAATGAAATACCGACTTTTTCTTTCTCTTCAACTGACCGCAAAACAAGCTGAGGCGTAATTTTGACAGTCGTGACGTACTCTGGCACAGGAACCGGAAGTTCTCTCGGCAGTAGGAGCATGGAAGCGTTAGCGGCGGCGAGTTGGGGGGTGCCGGTAGGTTTTACTGCGCTGATGGTGCTGATATCACCGACGTATTTTCTGAATCGGCGCCTCTCATCACCGCGATAGCCATCGATACATCGCAGCTGAGCGAAATTCAATTAGATATGTTGCGGGTGTGGGTGATGCGGGCCCGTTGCGATGCTGGTTGAGACGGGGAAGTCTGTGCGTGCTTGGATGCTCCGTGCGATGCTCCTCGGCACCACACTCATCTACGAGCACACACACTTGGGGGCCTGCAGAGCTTCTCCGAGCTCTTCCTGCCTTTAGCCGCACCCGCTGTCGCTCCCAACTTTCATGTCGCGTCCACCGGTCCAGTTTCGGCTTACACTGACTTGACTTGGCTCAAAACCAAGCCGAGGTCCTCACTTTCCCATTTCTTTCCTTGTCAAAACAGCCACTACGAAAAAAAAAAGAAGAAGAATCCGTCCGAGTTGGGGACAAAACATTCCGCCGCACCCTCCTTGAGAGGGGACCTCTCCCGCAGTTCCCAATTAGCGGCGGTCGCGAAACAGCACAAGCCGATGGCCCCAGCTCTCCCGCTCAACCCGCGGGGCAAGGGGCAACCGACAACCGGACGCGACGTCCCTCACAAAAACTCCAAAATAGAGAAAAATAGTCGAATTCTGTGACAACGTGGTTCATCGAGTGGCAAGCGGTGAAACTGCAACTGTTCCTTTTTAACTGCCGGACTGCAGAAACTGTAATTCGGGCACTTCGGTACACTGTAGCCTTTCGGCATATTGACCCAATTGGCCCAATTGCAACTGGCAGCGCGAAGGGGATGAGTGAACGGCTAATTAAGGCAAATTTGTGCCACGGCATTGCGCCACTGGTATCGCTCCAGCGCGCCCCCTGGCCCAGCCAAATGGTCCCATACCCGGCCGCAGGTCAGCAGAATACGATAGACCACCCTGACTACGCACTCAACCTACTTATTGCTGGGATTTACCGCATATTTGTTGCATCTCCCACCTCTGTCAGTCACTCTGGGGCATAGTTGCAACATCTTACTAGGCGCCGAAAAGACAAACCGAAAATTGTTGGGCTCCGTCCGGCGCCTGAAACCGTAGGACGTGAGGGGGAACGGGTCTTTATGCTACTTAAGGTACATAAGAATTGTCCGGCTTTGTCCCAAACCGGAGCCTGTAGAACATGAGCGGGAACGGGTCCTTAATGCCACTTAACCACGCCGCCTTTGTTCGTGGGCGGGGCCCAAAGAACCAAGGCCTAACACAGATAACAAACGTGCGACTAAGAGGTTCAATGAGTATCTACTCTGCGGTCAAAAAACGTTTCTTCTAGGGCTTTGCGGAAGGCGAGGTAAATCCTTCGTTGATACGCGAACCTCTCTTAGTATTAGAAGTCTCCGGTGAACAGAAATAAGCTCGACGAGCGATTAAACTTTATTGTCGTCGTTCGATCAATGAAGGAAAGACGGCGGAACGGCGACGTATGTCACTGTGGGTCTGTCCTGGGACCTCCACTCTTTTTAATATATATTATTGACTCGCATTGGGTGCTTTCTTCTTCAATCAAACTCTTTGCTGATTACTGCGCTATTTATCGAGTAATACCTAATGACTGACTCACAAAAACTACATGACCTAGTTTCCATGCTACACTGGTGTGAACTCTGGTCAATGGAGCTCAATATTAACAAATGTAAAATCATGCGCATAACATGTAAAGTAAAGTTCAAATTTGCTGATAGTATTAATAACACACCCCTAGAACTTGTAAAGTCATGCAAGTATCTGGGCATGATTTTAAGCTCTGATTTTTCTTGGAAACTTCATATTAACTACGCGACTAACAATGTGAATCAATTGCTTGGTTTTCTCGAACATCACTTTTATCTCGCCCCATCGTCATTAAAACTATTCCTTTATAAAACACTAGTTAGGTCCAAGCTGGAGTATGCAGCTTCCATCTGGGATCCCTCTATCCTTTACCTCATTCATTCACTCGAAGGTATTCGGAACAGAGCTGCACACTTCCTAATAGCCAATTTTAAACGCACCGCAAGCGCAACATCAATGAAAGAATAGTTTGTTACTCCCGAGCCTCGGACATCGTCTCATAGTCTCTCGTAGTTTGTCCTTTTCATAAAATCTATCACATATTTCCTCAGCTTAAATCGCAACTCATCATCCCCCCCTACTTTGTTTCAGCACGCCTCGATCATCGTCACAAAGTCGGTGTCCCATTTTGCCACTCACATTTATTATGACTCTTTTATTCGCAGAACTTCCAAAGACGAACCGCTGACCCGCGTCGCTCACGTCAATTAATGACCTTACACTTTTTTGTGCATCTATTGCCAATTTCATGTTCCCCATTCTTTAAGTATTGCATATTTTGTTCCATTTGTATTATTATTACTATGATTCTCACTCCCCTCTGAAGTGACCTAAAAGTAAAAAAAAAAAAAAAAAAATGATAATCCAGTCATAAAACTGTTGCTCTATTTGTGTCAAGTTGCGCCATGAACAAAAGTCTGCTGCATCTTGCGGCCAAAAGTCATTTTCGCTAATATTCAGAGAAGGAAAGGAAAATTGTACAATTATGAGTTTCACAGCATTTCAACTCTCACCATATAGTTTGTTTCGTCTTAGGTCAGAGCACAGCCGAAGGATTGAAAACATTGGTTTAGCTGATGAAAGAACACAAACAAGGCGATGACGAATGCCATGATGTTGCGCTTTGATGCTTGGTATCAACTGGTCAAAGCCGTTGACGCTGGACATCAACCGTTCTGGCTGGTTCATCGCCGAAATCGTCTAAATTTCCAGACGCTCTCGTCTATGTCGGGAACTGAGAGTCCTGAGAAAACTCTGCAAAATAGTAGGATAGGCAGCTACTGTGAGAAAAAACCAGGGCCTTGTACTACTGATGAGATCACTCGATAATCATATCTGCCAAATGCCTTCGTTCTCTGGATGCAACGACCCGGGGCACTTGCGCCGTTTGCGTCAACCTTTACTGCCTCTCACTGGCGTGCACGTGTCGTGCTTCACCGCTTGGCACCGGAGTGCTAGGAGCAGCGGCTGACCTGGGGGATCGCCTGGCTTAGCGCGATAGGCACGTAAATTATGCTTAGAATTATTACAGGTACACATTTTTTGTCCTAATTTTAAATTAATCTCCGATGAAAAAAAACTGAGCGGACAAAGAGGGAGAGAATAAAACAGCAACCTATAATTATTTGAATAAATACGCCAGTCACGGTAGTTTCTGTGCAGCTGTCGATCGAAAGAGCAGCAAACTTTGATGTAACTCTGGTTTCTACGCCGCTAAAGAGCAGTGTGACCTTTAAAGTGCCAGTGTAGGCTTTTATATTTCTTATGGGCAGTTGTTTTTTCAGTGTATGATATTGAAGTCTTCAGTTTGGCAGGTGCATTGAACGTAGACACATTTTTATTGGTAGACGTGTTAGTGGATATGCTGGTTCTTGCTGGAATTTTACCGAAATATTTACAGGCAAAGGAAACTACCCAGTGTAAAATGGGGAGCGGAGAGAGGATTTATCCCAATGAAGTATTGCGTTACGATTCACTTTTCAACCATTTTTATTACTCACTGTAAATAAAACTTATTCTGATTAGAGCCTTATTTAAGAGAACTGTGTACCCTTTACGCCCTTTCTATTCTTATCACAAAGGATAATACGTAATATGCTCGGGTATCAAAGAGGAACTCTTGATCACCATCCTAAATGAACTTGTTAGAGATGCAGTCACTTTTTCATTCTCAAGTCATGTGCTAACAGATGTTGGTATCTGCTCCAAAAGCATCAGTGGCTGCTCCGAACCAATATTTTGTTTGCTACAGAACCTGCTACGAAAAGGTCAAATACCGCATCCATCATTGATGGTTGCAGACTTTTCTAGGGTTGCCTGTAGACATGGTGCAATGCCCCCCTTAACTAGCTTCAAGTGAGAAGAGTCAAAAGGCAAGAGTCCTTTCGTAATGCGAGAGTGATAGAGCCAACACACGTGGTGCTCAGTGAACTTCAATTCTAGGTCAAGAAACGGCAAGAACATGCCGTTTTGGTGTTTGTAGACTTTAGTCGCCCTGATAGCCGCATCTCACTAGAGCGACAAACAGCAGCAAACGACAGCGACACACGACAACGAGCGAGAGACGGCACTGACAGACAGCCTGTTTGTCGGAGTCCGCCGTCCCACCTGGCGGACACGACACAGAACACGGGGACAAGGAAAGTTGTTTCCTAGTGGGACTAAAGTTGTCAACACAACACTTCAATATACACAGAGTCTGGCAACACGGTTTTCGTGTTTTGCTCTTTAGGCGTAAAACGCGCCGACAAACACGGTAAAAGTGGAGACGATTACTTTATTTTTTCATTAAAGTTTCCACTTGTCTTCATTTGCCGTTGGCGACTTTCTTCAAGCAGTCGTGGCAATCGACACCAAATGGTTTCTGAACTAGAATCCCTGAATCGCTCCTTTCTTTGGGTCATTCGAGGCATTCTAGGTGAGCGCCAGAGAATTTCACGCCGATTTTGAAGATGTTTGTAACTTCATATGCGAATGATCGAGGGCAGGCGTTTTTCGGGGGACAATCCAGCATCCCGATTATTACAGAACGTGATGACGAGTCTCTCGTCTGCTGGAATGACTTGCCGCAGAACGTCGTGTTCTACTTCGTGGTGAGCGGTCTTTCTTTGGTCAGTCGTCTAACATAAGTGTATTTATCCTGATGCAGGGGTGTAAACCTTGGCACCTTGAAGGACCACCTAGCGCACCAAGCTTTCGCCAGCGAAACCAGCGACAGCGGATTCCCTTTCGCAACACGACCGCCAGCAAGCAAGCCGTGCCCGCGACCACCACGGGCAATCGAAGGTCCGGAACTGCGGGAACAATCACTGGCCGCCAAGGACGTCTCTCAAGGTCGAGCGGCGGAGCAAGCCACGGGAGGAAGGGTAGAAGGGCGGGAAGAGAGAGGCAACAGAAGGTACCGTCGTCGATCGTTCGTTGGTGCTTGTCGGCGTTTGCCACCCACTTCCGGCATCTTTCCCGATTTCAACTTTTGTATCTCGATGCCTTGCCTGTGGCCTGAACTAGAAGGCTGCAAACTTTGGCTCTGTAGTCCGGAACTCGTGGTTGTATGCCTGTGCCTACATTTCTGAAAACCAGCAGTGACAACGTGTCAACAAAATACTCAGGATCTGTGTACTATGTACAAAGCATTTTCTTATTCTTTTCCTTTTGTGTAAATATATATGTGGCAGTCATTCCTGTCACATCAGCTGCCATTCTGATGGCCTTGCTACTGTGTGTACAACCTTCTGCAATATTCATTTCGCACTACCGAATTCGTTGTTCTCGGCAAGAAGAACTGTGGAGTAACCACCAGCATGGTGCAACAACGTCACGTGGAAGCCCTTAAAAAATTTATGGGCTTTTTTTACTTCAAAATTAAGCTAAGCTATACATTGGCGAGCGCTCAATCTCCTCCCGAATGTAGTGCTAGTGTTCTAAACCAGATGGTAAGGTTTCAAAACCAACTGTTATCTAATTAAAAAGTTGCAAGTGATCTTCTGAAAGTTTCAATGGGGAAAGTGACGGAATACATGGAGCTGAATGACGGCGATAACCGAGAATGGGTCCTCTTTTTTCGTCTATATTTTCAGAAAATAACCTATAACTTTTTAATAAGATAAGAGTTCTGAAACCCTGGCATCTGGTTCGAACCACGAGAGCTATTTGGGCAGAGACTGGGTGCTCGGCAATGCATCATTTTTTTCTGCGGTGAAAAACAAGACCGTAAATTCTTTTGGGAGACACTGTTTGTTAATACGATTACTTGCTGCAGTGATCAGGTTTCGCGTGGTTCACATTTCAGGTTCATAATTGTTGAACACTCGTCATTGAAGCTTGGGCCATACATTTTATATGTATGAATGCACTGTAGCATCTTCCCTCTTGCTCGCATAAGACCTGGTGCAATGATGCCAGTGCAGCATCTTCCAAAGTATATATTGCTCCATTGCAAACTATATATGATTGCTCAATATGTTAAGAGATGCGGGTCGAATAATGGCAATATTTTGCAAAACAATTGATTTTGGGGTTTTATGGTGTTTTTTTTATTTTGATTTATATTTCATTATAAAAGTAGTAAGGACCGGTTTTAAGCGAAATGAGTCAAATAAGCATTTTAAAAACTGGCAACCCATAACTGCATAAATTTGAGCCATTTTTGCGTGCGCTGTTTTTCAAATGGTTGTCGTTACCACCACATTGTCTCCGCTCCATTGCAGCCTTCTGTAGCTTCAATTTTTCGCATAAAATTAAAAATTATTTCTTCCTTTGTGGCAGATTGTCGCTACGCATCTACAGTAACATTCAAACACATTTTTCTCTATATATTTTTGGGGCATCTTACAAACAAGAATTTTTTTTGTTTTTAATAGTTTCCTATACAGCCGAATTTGGAATGCATATGCTTTAGAATATATGGATTACAACTATCTAGGTTTGATCAGCATGTGTATATTTTATATTTATAAAAACATTGAGAAACTTTTGTTAACCCTTTGAATGTGGTGTTTTCAATGTCTTCAAGTATTTTAAAATAGAATAGGTCTAGCACACAATATTTTGTTAATTACATGCAGTGGTTTGAAAGGAGCAAATTAGTGTTTCTTCACTAGGCTCTTTTAAGTCTGTGCCATGCCCCACGTATCTGCAAGAACATGGTTTATTTCTGCATGTTCAGAGCATCCAAAGCATAAAGAACAACCTTTATCAAAACTAACGCATGATTTATATAAAGGAGATCGAGCAGTATAAACTGGAAGTTTAATTCGAATATTTTAAATTTTAAATAATAAAAAAATTGTTTTCCTAGGTGCATGCCCCACGTTTAGCAAGACTCGGAACTTTGTGGAAAGAGGAACATGGCGGCTTTGCCGAATAGGTGGATCTGAGGGTCCTGTGGTTCAACGAATTTCAAAACAAATTTACCATTAATACAGGGACATCTAACGCAGTGATGTGATTGTTGTGCCATTTGCGCCCACCTTTGCCAAAGTGCTTACCCTGCTACGTCCTGCTACACTTCACCAAAACGTGAGGAATTGGCACCAACGTTGCGCCAAAGTTTAATTTCACTTTAATTATTCTGAAAATATAATAGCTCGGGCAGCGGTGTCCTTATGCGAGTTTTCAGAACTTTTGATTATTGTGTAAACTAATGTACTATTCTGTCGCATTTCGTATGAAAGACTAACAGTATTCGGAAGTTTCGGAATAATTCTTATATTCGTCGTCTGTTTTGCTGGAAGGTTAGTTAGTCTCGTTGAGTGCGCTTCCCACCACACACTGGTGTACTGCAGAGAAGCGAAGACCGCGGAGTAGTCATCGCCAGAGCCGTGTATAGAGAGAGTTTGTTCAATGGGACGCGCGGGCAGAGCCAGGGCGTGCACCAGACGCAGAAAGAGGGCTTGACATGCTCCCTTGGCCAACCAGAGGCCGACGAGAATCCCCTAGCGGTGGTAGTGAGAAGCAGTTTTAATCGTCTTAATAAGCGCGTAAGAGTTAAATGTAGTAACCCTCCATGGTTGCACATAGAGTGCACGTGGTGTTTCGATCATGATCATGCAGAAAGATGTAAGAAATGAATGCGTCGCTCAAATCTATTTTGCTCGGACAGTCTGTGACCGCTCGGATGGCAGATTCCTGGCCAGCGGAGCCTGCCGTATAGATTATGTCGATCGTTCCACTAGTCACACTTTTCCACCATGATTTTCGATGACAGTGATTGAAACATCACGTGCACCATATTTTCGGTCATCGAGAGTTACTCCCACGCACATACTAAGTTTGTTTCTTGCGACCACTGCCAGGGTATTATTTCCAGCTTCTGGTTGGAGACACTCGAATTAGTGAAGTCGCCCTGGAACACGCCTTGCCCGCTTTCGGCCAATGGCGCCTCCTCATCTGTCTCCTATACTTCCCAATGAATGGCCAAACTCTCTACAGTGAAACCCGTTTAGAACGAACCCACGTATAGCGAATTATTGTCGTTATCGAACTCGCAAAAATTTTAAATAAAATTGCATGCAAAAAGTACTTTTTATAACGAACGCCCCATTGGCTATATCAAACTTTTCCCCCCTGGAAGGCTTCCCAAAACGCGCAAACAATCGTATTCTAACCCGTCCCCCCCCCCAAAAAAAAAAAAAGTAGGAAAAAAAGAAAATTTTAAAAAGCTCGACCCGCGAGCAAAATTGACGAAGAGAAGCGGTTCAAAATGGAAGAAAGCTAAAACAAAACACTAGACGCACGCACAAAAAAAAAAATTCATCACAAAGCGGCTGCCCACGAAGAGAAGTGATTCAGAAAAGGAGATAAGCTAAAAGCACAAAACCTGCACGCATGAAAAAAAAAAAGAAATTCCTTTTAGCGCATTTGTTACAAGGTGAAAGCGAAGAGATGAGAAAGAAAAAGAAGCACTCGGCCTTACAACAAACGCATCGTGGAAGTTCGTTGTTAATGTTTTTTTGCTATATCGAACTACTTGCTATATTGAACTGATTGTAGCGTTTCCTGCTGTTCGTTATAAACGGGTTTGATTGTAAATATACGGCTCTGGTCATAGCGATTTTCTGTGTCTTGCTTCGCCGCAGCTTACCTTCGTGCTAAGGTGAAAGCACTTCTCCAGAGCAAGACGCGACGCAATTCCTGAATACGGCTTCTGCTCGTATATATGATAGACCGCGATATCCTGGCGGTACCTTTTTCCAGTTCGCTATTTAGCGAGGATACTTTTGTATTGCAAGAGCATTTATCTGCACTCTTTTGTATGTTTATTTATTTCTGCCAACTCATTTGTTTAGCTATCACTTGTCTATAGACATGATTAAATTAGAACTAAAATGGCAGGAGCAGTGGATGGTATCTCGGGAAGGGTTCCTCAGGATTGTTTTTAAGTTTCGTTCACATGCCGTTTTTGTTATGAAGTTCTACACATATATGTAATTGACGTTCCTAATCAAAAGACAAGTGATGTGTTTTTTATCTGAATTATAAATTGCAGTTTCATTACAACCTCTAGAGCTTGAAGAAAACATTAATTTATGTGCTGAATATTGTCCTATTTCAGTGGGATTCAGTACCTAAAATAACCATTGACAGCAGTCCACACTGTCCTTCGTCACTCACCTTCTTGTCACCCTGTCTGGTGCTTCTCCACGCATCTAAACGCTAGTTTTGTGTTTGAGGGACTCACTCCTGTTGTGCAATTGATGCTAACAAAGGGTTGCACCTATGTGCGAAGGCAGTGTAGGTATTACCTTTTAGTTGGACAGGCCGACATATTAATCTTAACATAATGTTTGCATTGGTATGAATAAAAATGATGTTATAAAAGTTATTTTTGCTGCTCCAAAATTGACCTTGGGCTGCTCCGAGAGCTGGTCCAAAATGACTCGGACCAATCGCATCACTGCTAATGGGTGCCAGCCTTATAGTTATCTCAGATTTTGTATCGTGCGAGTCCTAACTTTTTTGGCAGTCAGTATTTTTGCCGTACTGGCAATGCAAAGCGGAACGGGTTGTTTTGAGACACCTTTGAACGCCAGGTCAGGTGGTAACGGCTGCCACCTATTACTAGTCACAGCGGCATTTCCTTTCCTCGTCCATTCATCATAGTCATCCTGAAATGACCAAATCTTTTGTGTCTCTTGTGTATTATTCTCATAGGTGTCTGACTAACTTGTGGTCTTAGATGGTGTGCTCACTTTGTTCTTAATAACTGTCATTGCATTTGGTTCCTAGCATCTCGAGTGGTCCCGTGCGTCCTTCTTGATCTTGCGAGACTCCATACGAACCTGACCTTGGGCAGCGATTGGAATGGAACCGATTCAGTCTTCAAGTCGTGGTGAGTTTTTTTTGTTTATTTCCGCCTCTTTTATAAACAGGACAGTGAGGGTGTCTAGACCACAGGCAGTCATGCTCTAGAGCAGCGCATCTTGTACAGCTGTCCACAGACTCCTTGGAGTCTGCGCCGATTCGGAGATCCTCCCCCAGGAGAGCAAAAGGCCCAGATGAAGATCTGCAGGGTGATTCGGTTTTTCTTTGAGGGGAGGGAGGCAAGCAGCGAAATTGAATTTGAGGAGTGGTTAATGTCAGCGGCGAATTGACTTCGGGCAAGCTAAATGTCGGGCTCCTATACATGAAGGGTGTCGAGAAAGAAGACGGGAAGCGAGCTGTTTACCAAATACTGAGCTAATGCCAGAAAAGAATGAAGAGGACAAAGTCAGTTGAGAGGGCAGGGAAGGAAGCTGCAAGAGATATGAGAGAGTGGAGATTGGAAAAGAAGCCTACTATGGAGAAAAATTTGCATTAAGAAAGCAACTTTTTTGTCATTTAAAAAAAAAGCTTGCTCTCTGCGTGGCAAGGACGGGGGCTGAGGGCCAGGACTTAAAGGGGCACTGACAACCCAAAGGTCGTATTTTTTTTTATTGTCTAAAACGATGCAACTTGTAGTCATAGACACGCAAAAAAAAACGCATCGCGAAAAACAAATTTTTCGCGCGCGCGCGCTCCTTTTTAGTTTTGGCGTTTAAATCTCCCGCCGCCACCTCCTTGCTTCTTTTGATCGGTGACGTCAAAAATCAGGAAATTTAGAAGCTTTGTAGGTGACATTTCTATAACATTTAATAACGGCAATCGTAAAACATGTTTTTTAACGCAATTGCGAACGCACTACGGCCCCTCTTTTTGAAATACCAGAAATCAGAGTTGGGTGTGATGTTGCTTCCTAGATTTGTACCCTCCCTCGGAAAACTTGGCGGCGCTCGTTGGCGAGCTTGGCGAGTCGGAGAAAAACCGTTTTTTTCCCGCCTGCGCCCTTGTATCCCTCACCTTCTCCTCGCTTGGGGTTGCCGTGGCAACGGCGGAGGTCCGAAAGAAAGTCGAGTCGCAGGAGACCGCAAAATTTGACTGACTGCACTGGCGCGGATCGCGCGGGAACTTCAAATTCGGCATTTGGAAATTGTTTTTTTAATTCACAAATACTGAATTTTAAAGTTTCAAATTTTGAGGGTAATGTCCCGGCATCGTTTTCAATCGTTTCGGATAATTAAAAAAATTATGATTTTGGTGTGTCAGTGCCCCTTTAAAGATCAAATCTGAGGAGACAGATACAAATTGTACCCTATAGTGACAGGTGAAGGTAACAGCGGAGCACCGTAAGTAAAATAGGCCTGGTACATACCCAGACCAAGGCAAAATTTTGCGTTGCTTTCGAATTGGAGGGGTTGATGAAGGAATAAGTGATTTCCAAAAGGTTAAGCGAACTAAGATTGCTGGAGAAATTGTGAAAACGGCTCAGGAAGGTGAAAACAATAAGTAAAACAAGGACAAATTTCAGTTATGATTTAGGCAGAGTGGCTCAAGGGTTTGCTCGAATCAAAGTCCCCTAGTTTATCCATCCACCCAGGATAAAAAAAAAAATTGTTAAGCCGAGAATCTTTACATCTGAATTTCACACAATGCTGTCTTGCTGGTTTCCAACAGCCCGTCTCCCATTTCCAGCTGGTTTCCTCTGGAACCAGAGGAAACTGGGTGGCACTGGCTAACTGATAATGGTAACCGTTACCCAGGGAGCCACTGCCGTCATGGGCTGATGACCATTACGATGCAAAAGAAACAGCTTGCCCCCTCTATGAGGGATTATTGGCATCCATGGTGCTCAAAGTGGGGCAAGTCTTATCATGAGTGGCACTTGAGTGCATTGCCGTGTGGACCCAACAATGAGGTAGAAGGGCTTGGAACATCTTAAAGTTTATTTTTATCCACTGGCACCAAGTATGTGTCATAACAAGGGTTCTGCTTTTTTAAGTTTATTTATAAGTGAAACCGGAGTGTGTTCTTCTGGGTTTATTTTTTACCTGAAATTCTGAGTTTTCTGGAAATTTCATTTATAGGTCCACAAAATTCAGTTTTTTTGTTTTTTTTTACGTGAAACATTCTTTGGGTAGTTGCTCTAGATTTCGTAAAGTTGTGGCCCACAATAGGACTGTCATATTACGTGTCTATGTATTTCTTTTTGCGTATCGCGTCTAGCGTGTCTCGAATTCCTTTGAAGAATTTAATTTATTATCTTTCTCTTTCTGCACATGTGTATTTGCTTTCAGATCTATCATCTGAGTACAAAGTCCTTTTTGTCATACCCGGCGACCAGTGTTTTGCACTGCTAAACACCGAATGAAAAATCACGTTTTCGCATGCTCAACAGCTGGCGTATTTTCCAGTATCGTCCTCCCGTGTCGGTCACAAGCAGTTATCTGAACTTCATTAATAAACATATTAATGATAATAAAAATATATTTGATTAGTGACTGAAGATTTGACAACATAAATAAAGGGCCGATAAACCTTAAAGATATACGTCGCTAGTAAATGAGCCCCCAAATTACTGTAAACGACTAAATTTTCGCGAGGACCTAATTTTCGCGAATTTCGCGAATCACCTACAATTTGCGAAAAATATGTCCCGCGAACAATTCGGGCAATATGTGAACGCTACGGAAGCTACACTCGATTCGCAAAAATTAGAACCCACGAATAATTTCAAATTTTCAGCTTTGGCCCGATTCGCGAAAATCTAAGCCCGCGAAAATTGAGTCGCTTACAGTATCTGAAGGATGTTCTGCAAATCTTTTCCCCTGTTTTTATCCTCGATACGCACGTGTATTAGTGATTTGGGAGAGCCTTAAGGTGGGAGTAGGGTACTTAAATATGTTTCTTTATTTATTGAGATACCTTGCTGAAAATTGGCATGCATATATATCATTGGATGGTGATTTCAAGTCTGCAGTTGAATTTCAGATACAGTCGACTCTCATTAATTCAAACTCGAGGGGGGCCGAAAATTTGTTTGAATAAAGCAAAGTTTGAATTATCAGGAGTTTCTTCCCATAGAGACGCATAGGATGGGACCTGCACGTTAGTTTGAATTATCTAAAAGTTTGAATTAAGAGATTTTGAATTAACGAGAGTCGATTGTATCTCTTTTAGAACAAAAGATATGGCAAAATATAAAATTCCAATAAGGGAATTTCTTACGGGTCGTTATGGCAATTTCACATCAAAAACTTTATATTTTAACAATATGCAGTGATTTCCAAGGGTTCACCATATATCCTAAAGCTAATTGAATGTTTACAAAGCCATTTTGTCTACCAGAAATAAATAATAGAATTTCAAACAAAAAAACTTGTCACTAAATAATCCACGTTTCAGCTAATTACTTTTTATCTATTGATTTTAGACGAAAAAGAAAAGCTTTAGGATACACCTCAGTTGTTACTGAAAACAATGATACCAAGTTTACTGAAATCCGCCCATGCAAACATTATGAAAACTTCCGTAAGGTAATGGCTTTGGACAAAAAAGACAAAGCTGAGAAAATCACACTTGAAGTTTCTCCGATGTTGACACTTTTATATATCAAGTCTAGAAAAAAAAGAAAAGCTTTAGGGTGCAGTTCACTTGTTGCTGAAAACAACAACACCAAGTTTATTGCAATCGGCTTATGGAAACATAATCAAAACCTCCGTAGAAAAATGGCACCTGACGAAAACAACAACAACATGAAACCACGAAATCAGTTCAGTAGTCTCCGATGTGTGCACACGGTCATAGCAGTCCTGGGTCCTGGCAGGCTTGTGTCTCTTGGCCATCCTCTTCTTGACCTTTTCACTCTCAGAGTGAGCCTTGTTGGCCTTGCGAAGCCTCCGCCTGTCCTTCTCAAGACTCCTGCGAATCAGGCAGCTACCTGCGATGTAGCCAAGCTGTGCTGCTACAGCCTTGCTCGTCTTTGCCATTCCCTGGTTGAAGCGTGACACGGCTTCAGCGACAGCCCTCTCCACTGACAGCAGAGAGTCATGTGTGTTCTTAGAGTTCTGGCCCCAGATCACGGAGTGTAGGCACTCTATGGCGTTCTGCGTCATGCCATCACTGCAGCGCTTCAGGAGTGCCCGGTCGCCCAGCCTCTCAAAGACTGGCTCCAGCGCATTGCGAATGAATTCTGGCAGTGGGTTCTTGTGTGGTGGTGGTTCCTCGTGGTTGGCCAGTGCTCGGTTGTA
This sequence comes from Ixodes persulcatus, assembly GCA_013358835.2. Classification (NCBI taxonomy): domain Eukaryota; kingdom Metazoa; phylum Arthropoda; class Arachnida; order Ixodida; family Ixodidae; genus Ixodes; species Ixodes persulcatus. The sequence goes on along the minus strand of JABSTQ010002655.1, from coordinate 23,443 downwards.
GGAGCACCAGGAACTGTCCCCCTCGGGACAGTGGCTGTGGCTTCATCTGTCGAGGTCATGTGCAACAAAGTTGCTTGCACTGCCTTTTCCATCCCTGGCACATCATGCTTGTGGCTTCTCAAGGCGTACCCATAGTAGTTTGTTATTTTTTTTATCTTGTCCTGGGTCAGCTTTCCTAAAGTGGCGAAGCGGGCGAGTTGGTTCATGACATAAACTTCAAAAGCGCTAACAAAGACGAGGACAAAAGTAGGAAGGCGAACAGGACGAGCGCTTACTCTCAACTGAACATTTATTTAAAAACAGCCAAAGCAAACAACCTCCTACAAAATACACTGAATCACTCAGTGACGTCACACATCACCACGCGTCAATAAAAAGAGAGTGACTTTATTGACGCGTGGTGATGTGTGACGTCACTGAGTGATTCAGTGTATTTTGTAGGAGGTTGTTTGCTTTGGCTGTTTTTAAATAAATGTTCAGTTGAGAGTAAGCGCTCGTCCTGTTCGCCTTCCTACTTTTGTCCTCGTCTTTGTTAGCGCTTTTGAAGTTTATGTCAGCTTTCCCTTTCCTCCGAGCGACTCTCCCTGTGCCTTCTTCTTCTCCACCAGGGTACGAAGAGCTGCTCCCATCCGCTTGTGTACGTGGTTCAGGCAGTCTTTTTTATCAATGTCGAGGTATCCATAGACGCTGTCTTGTGTCAGGGCATGGAAGGTGCGGCTGTCCCCATCGGAAAGGATGGTGGTGTAGCGCAGTCCATTCTTCGCCAGGGACCGCCTGAACAGAATGAGGGCTGCCTCGGCTTCCATTCGTCCTGCATTGCAGTCAATGTTCTTCATACACATGTGGTTGATCACCCAGTTCCCATAGCTGTCGTCGTCTGGGTCAGGTGCACCCTGGCAGCCACGGCAGTACCTTGAGAGGACAACGTGGTCCAGCACCAGGCCAGTGTAAAGCTCGACGATGCACCCCACTGCGATGTTGGAGTTGTGTCCGCGTGTCTTCCATGTGCCGTCAAAAATGATATCCACGTTTCCAGCAGGGTTGAGGAAGCTCTCGTAGACGTCCTTCACCACCTCAACACTCGCTGCTTCTGTGGCTGTTGCTGCTGCCTGGCAAGCCTGCACCATGGTGTCCATGTGTCCTCTGAACGTCTTATGATGAAGCCCTCAGTGGGAGAGGTTCAAGGTTGCACAGAAGTCTGCAAGCGCAGTCGCCCCCTTTCCTATGCTCTGTATTCCCTTCATCGCCCTCAAGTTGATCTCAAAGGGCGTAATCTTGGCTTCCCCGGCGACTCGTGGAGAAGAAAATCGACTCTCGGCGAAATCGCAGGTCGAACACGTGAGGACCAACTTCACTGCCAGGCCGTACTGCCTCTCTTCGCACTTCGAAAGTCCTACGGTAGCCATCCCGCACTTGCCGCACGCCGTGGATGCGAAGAGTTCTTGTAGCACTTTCATGTCCACGATTACGTACTCTGTGCCGCGGTCGGTGCTGTCGCTCTCCATGCAGACGTCGAGGAGCTTCCGTGAAGTCGCCGACTGATCTGCCAACGAAGCCTTTCTGTCGTCCGCACGTTGTTCGCGCTCCACGCACTCCTCCTCCGTGTAGAACACAGTGTTGATTCGATCTCTAGACGAACTTGGTCCAGCCACGTCCACGAGCGGAAAAGCGGCTTGAGGCATCGGCGAAGTTGTCGAACACAAACTTGATCCAGTCGCGTCCAGCAGCGGTAGAGCGGCTTGCGGCATCGGCGAAGTCGACGGTGTCGTTTTCCTCGATGTGGAGGTCTTCTTGTTCCAGGCACGTCTCCTCTTTGTGTTTAGTCTCTGCGTGTTGGCCTTCAAACGGGCGTCCCGAGCCATCAGAACTCGAAGCGCGGAAGCGCGCAGAACGAAACAAAGAACTACGACGCAGGAGGGCAAATATATACGAAGGGAAAGCTAAACAAAGTGGAGGTATCAAAATATTTACATGAACAATGCGAAGAAGACAGGGAACATACAAAAACACTAAGAAGCACAAGAAAAACACTGAAAATATTGATATAGAAAGTGGAGAAATGCGAATGCAGCGTGCGTCTCGAACGGCGAAGCGAGCGAAAGCAGACGACGTGGGGGCCCGCGGAGCGACCGGGCCGACGCGCCGGGGAAGCCAGGAGAGGAGGCGCGCGTTTTGGCCAATGAGAGAGCTGCGCCTCGGAGAAGCGCGCGCTTTGCCCAATCAGCGTCTTTCCTAGCGCTGGTGACGGCCTTTTGTACGGCATCGATGACGTCGCGGCCTTGAGTGGAACAGCGCTTTGGAGCTCGGGAAAAATAAGCGCGGGAAACCAGCTTTCAAACAAGACCAAGATGGCTCCGATCGGTTGAGCCGTTGCGGTGCTCCGATGGCTTGAAGTTTGTTCAAATTTTTAGAGTTTAGGCTTCAAGTCAGGTCTGTCAACGCTTACAAATTGTCATTATTTTAATATTTAGAGATCGAATTGAGCATTTATATTTTGTGAGGACATACTCTGGACTATATAGACCTCAAAATCGTGAACTTTGAAAAATGGCATTTTTCGCGATTTTTTGATATTTTAAGACCCGCGTCCCCCCTTAACGACACCCGAGCGTACTGACCAGTAGACGTCGCTTGCGAGAGCTGCTTGTCGGACAGCCTCACCGCCAAGTAATAGACAGAGGAGTGTGAGACACTTTGGTACAACTCGGATAAAGCGTCTGGGTGGTACGAGCACGACAACTGGTAAAAAGGAAAATAAAGGAATGCATAACATGCCAACGCTGCCATGCCTGCCCGTCGACAGAAGTGACAGCTCCGCTTCCAATGGAGACCGAGTGATGCAAGCTCTACCATTCGAGGTCCCTGGGGTTGATTTCGCAGTACCGCTGCTGGTAAAGGGAGAACACAGACTTCACTAGACCTACCGTATTCGCACAAATATAACGCAAGTTTTTTTTTCAGAATTGCGTCCCTCCAAAACGCACCTCGCGTTATATTCGGAATCGAGTTCAGCCACGAGGCGCGTGAGTCTGGAGAAAGCCAAAGGAGACAGCCATCCCTCCCGCTCAATGGAGGAGATTGGGTGGTAAAAGAAGTGGGTGTGTGGGAGGGAATTTATTAGCTATTGGGCCATGTGAAGGGGCGAATAGAAAACATAAACAGCATTTTTATCGCTTTTGTGTTATACAACGCCCACACGCTGTAGAAACGCAGCGTACCATGCGGGCAGTGGCCAATTTGAGCCAAGCCAGGCTGAGTCAAGTCAACACAAGCCAAGCCAAGACCACCGGCCGTGTTTTCGCAATCGTGCAACACGAGGTGTTTGTTTATGCGGTGGGAACAGAACAAGAAAGTGTGATCGTGTATCGGGTTCCGCAGTCTTTTTTTCTGCCTGCGTATTTTTTAGTTTCTGTTCCAGAGTGGTCTGGTGTTTGTGCGTTGGTGCTTCTGCTTCATGCGATGCTTTGCTTGTAGGCTGCCGAGGAGCTCACGCCGAAGAAAACAGAACTACCAGACAAGCAGCGCCGTGCTGCTGCTTATGGGCGTAGTCGCCAAGTGGATTGTAAACGGAAGGACCTGAGCAGTGAGGATGAGGGCAGTCAACACGTAAACGGATATTTCTTTGATTTCCATTGCCACTTCTGCTATCCCCCGAGTGCGGGAAATGTACGCAGCCTCGGCTCGCGTTATAATAGTAATATTATATTTTTTTTTCTCTTTGAGGGCATAAAAATCTGCCCTCGCGTTATAATCATAGTCGCGTTATATTCGTGCAAATACGGTATTGGACTTCATTCATATGCACCGTCACCAGGGCGATCCACTTAGTGCTCATTCGAGACATGTCAACTGACTTATTTTTGTTGGCAGTCGGGCGCTTCATCTTACAAAGGAATTCCTAGTGCCACTTACATCGATAACTCCTTATTGTTCAAGGAAGCTAACAGCGATTTTCAACAACTTTGGAGCGCTATCCGTGATCCTGAGGTTCCTAATAACTTTTCCAATGTATGCATTGTCTGGAAGCTCATTGTTGAGCGAGCCCTACATGGTGGGGCGGATCTTACGAGCACCACCGAAGAAAGCAATTGGTACCAGATGTTTGAATTTCGACGAATTGCAAACAACACTGACCAAAATTGAGGCGGTGTTGAACTCGGTACCGCTGACGCACGTTTACGATGATCCCGAAGAACCAGAGCCACTTTGTCCCTCCATCTTTTTGACGGGCGGACGACTGACCACGCTGCCAAGCATGGGGAAGAAACAAGTCGACGGTGTTCACACCGAACTCGGCAAGATCTGGACTCAACGACAATGGACAACAAAACTTTTGTTGTCCGTTGCCGTGCAAGGCCAAAGGGAGCGCCAGGGAAGAATCCTTGAAGATGCGTTCCTTTTCGCGACAGCGTCTGGCCTCAACAACGATGGGGTATCGCTAGGATACAGAAGGTGTTTCCGGGAAGAGACGGGAAGGTACCATCATATCTGCTCAAAATGACCGGACGCTTCACGCTGAAAAGACCTATACAGGTTTTGTACCATCTAGAGATCTCACAAAAAAATTACGTCGTTATTTCGGGGGGATTTATTGAAAAAGAAAGGCGAGAAAGAGGATGAGGATGAAACATGGCCAGCGGACAACCGAAAGTGGCAAGCTTATACATTTCTTGTAAATAGCTGTAAATAAATTAGTTTTCGTCAACTAAAGATACCATCTTCATTTTTGCACAGAGACGTTTGTGCTATTAAATTTCATTTAAGTAACTGCAGCAATAAAATAGAACCCCTGCACAAGTGTTTTTTTTTACGGTATTAGGAAGAAAACTTTTATCAGTTTCTTTAAATTGCTCCCCAACTTATCATTTTTGCTTCCCTCACGTCAGTGTAAATTTAATTCCAGATTCACTTCCCTGCATCTGATGTTTTATTTTGAATACACCCCACGGAAGAGCGTGAAAAGCTGTGCGAGCAGCTCTGCGTGCTCCGCTGGCTTGTATCGCTGGGATGGGACGCGTGTACCCCGCCTGGGGTCAGGCAAAGAGCCGGACAGCCCGGCCTTGTTGGGCAAGAGCGGGATCTGATGGGAATTACCCTAGAGGAGGCGCTGATAAAAAACCAGGAGGCGACATCACTCCGGACTTCGACTTTTGGTATTTCAAACAGAAGGGCCGTCGTGCATTCACAATTGCATTAGATAAACATGTTTTACGAATGCCGTTATTAAATATTATAGAAATGTCACTTACAAAGCTTCTAAATTTCATAATTTTTGACGTCGCAAATAAAGAAAAGTGAGGAGGTGTGAAGCGGGAAATGACACCAAAAATAAAAGGTGCGCACATATAAAAAATTTTTTGCATTGTATTTTTTGTGTTTATGACTACAACTTGCATTGTTTTAGACAACAAAAGATACAACCTTTGAGGTGTCAGTGCCCCTTTAAGAAACACATGCAAACAAAAACATTTTTGAAAACAGCCTGGACGGGAAAAGGATGACATAAAATGAATTTGTTTATTGTTTATTTGGAGTTTCTGACAATACAGAGATTGCCATGGAGTAGGGGAAATGAGGTGACAATAGTCGCCTGACTAGGCGCCTAGTACCAGGCTACACTCACAACACAGGCAGTAGGCAAAAATACAGCAAAACAACAAAAAGAGAAAAAAAAAGTTAAAAAAGATACATATACTACCTATGAGGACAGAATTACCAAAAGAAAATTATATAACAGCAACATAATTGCAAATGCATCAATACGTATTAAAACAAAACAAAAACTGCAATAGATGAAATAAATAAATTTTTGCCTGTTTTATTTACTCACATCACAGGCAGCAATCAACATATACTACCTATGAGGTCATAGAATTATCTAGAGAAATATAATATGACAGCAACATAATTACAAATACATCGATATGTATGATGAGAACAGACAAACAGCAAACTACTATGGATGAAGAAAATACATTTTTGCTTGTTTTCTGAATGACAACAGTGAGGAGCTATTGTCAATCATTTCAACTAAGGCAGGGTAAAGGTTCAGGAGGTTAGGAATTTGCCAGGTTAATAATTGTGTACCGTAATTGAGTAATAATAAAAGAATATTTGATTTATATTTACGGCACGAAACAAATTTGTAGTCTGCAAATGCAAGAGCTGCCACCGGTAATGTGGTAGACCTGTGTGCCGGTGCCAGAGGCGTTCAGTGCCGCCGCTGAAGTCCCCTGAACTTCTATGCCGCCGCCGCACGCTTAGCGTGGCATGCTGCCGGTTGAACTGATTGAATGCGTTTCTACACGCCACCGCCGCCATAGGGGAACACATCAGTGCGCCACGGCCGTCACTTGCTGAGTGGTGCACAGGTCTCACATGGTTGCGCTCTCGATAGTTTCCTTTGGGCTCTGAACGTTATCTTTTAATCTTCATTCTTTTGTTGCACTTCAAACAAAGGTTAATAAGTGAATTTCACAGACCATAGGGAGCTCCCAAAAAAGTGCAAGCACCACGTTACCTTAGTGGCCACTCTTCCGCGGGCTCCTCCGGGTGCCAACTACAAATTTGTTTCCCGCCGTAAATGCAGCTCTACAAATATTTTTTTCTGTTGTAAATCCGTTTTAGGACGTCCTTTTCCTCTCCAGGCTGCTTAAAAATATTTTTTAGATGCGGAGCATCTCTTGCTCGGGTCTATGTCCCGCGGCGTCGGCGTTGTGGTTGACACTCGAACTACGCACGCGCAACTCTCCTCCTTCCCTCTCTCCAACAGCTGCGCGTTACTCTCTCCGCTCTCTCTCTCTACCAGCTGCGTGCACTGCACGTGCGTTCGCTTCTCCTCACACCGCGCGCACACACGCAACTCTCCTCCTCTAGTCTCCTCTCCTTCAAGTGTGAAAAAAAATAAACGGCGAGCAGCGAGCGTTGCAAGTTTCTCTGCCGCGAGCCGCGACGAAGGCTCGCATAGGGGGTAACGCTAGGGCAGTCGGTGGCGCCATCTCTCGACGTCAGCACGCAACTGACTCTTTCCTCGGAACCAACACGATGCTCCGCATCACCCCATGGTTCCCCTCGGGAAGATGGTGCAATTTTTTTTCTTTGCATGTGTTTTTTAAGTTTCCTGTCCTGGCCTGAGCCAGCAAAGTGCTCTCTCTGGAATTATTGCCTTGCCAAGGTGTGCCCACAGTTACCTGACTGATTTTCAACCAAAACGTGGCTGCCCGTAAATGGGCATAGACGAAAGAGGCGAGACAAGCTAGGAAAAGGGCCGCATATTACAAACCTGAGGAACATCTTAACATAAGGAGAGAAGTACAGTTTAGGCATTTGACTGGAAAGCCCCAATAAATTGAGCCATTGTTCAGTTCAAAGGAAGTGCAATTGACAGCCAAAAGTAGTGAAACTCTGTGAACTCAGTAACCCAATGTCTTAACTAAGCTCTTTTCTTTTTTTATCAGTGAACCTTCTTGTGTCCGTAATAATGAGACAAACCTGCATGTATTTGTGCAGCTTGTTCCCAAAACTAGCTGTCCATAGTCTGGACTGCAGGTTTTAATATTCACAAGGCAGGGTTGTGTGAGGAGGGATTGGTCCCCCAAAATTTATCTATACAGTGGAGCATCCATATCAGTGAGACATGACTGCATCACATGTAGAAATTCTAATCGTGATAACTTCAAGGAAGACTTTCGATCCTGGGAGATCGACCTTATGCTGTATAAATCAATAAAATGTTCAATTTGACTGACTTTTGAAGACTTTCGATCTGACCTGCCATAATCAAAGCAATTGGCCAATTAGAATAAATCATACCCAACAGTTTCCTGAAATATTGTTTTTGTTGTGCTCTCTGAGTAATGAGGTATTCAGCCCCCAAGAAGTATTCAGATCCAGATTTCACTTTTCAAGATTAGGACTTTCTTCTTACAAAAATAAAATAAATATGAAAATACTGAAAAAATTCTGAAAGCAAGAAGATATGTAAAGTGTGATTTAAAAATAAAAATGTGCAAATTCTTTTTATGATTTTAATTTTTAAGACTGGAGACTCCCCTTACTGGTGCCAGTTGCAATTGAGTGCTGTGAATTGAATTCCAAATTGCAGAAAATTATTAAACAGGACAGCTGCATCTGGAACTTGGTTGGGTTTTCCTTGTGTGTCAGTACATATGGTATTTTCTTGTAGGTGATGGAGCCAGATTGTTAGGGGAAACCAGCTGCCCACTGAAAGTCATGGAGGACATCTTGTTCAGATGCTGTTCCTGCACCTATGTCGCCAGAGATCAGCGTGTAATTTTGAGCCATCTGGCTGCCCATGGTGATGAACAATCCAAGTGCCAGCATCCTCCCAAGTCTGGCTCATTCCAAGTGCTCGGCAACCCTCAGAACCACAAGAGTGAAAAGCCATTTAAGTGCAAGCTTTGCTCCCAAGAGTTTGCTTATAATTCCCTTCTCACCCATCATAATCGAACACATGCTGGTGAAAAACCATTTAAGTGCATGCAATGCCCCAAAACCTTCACTCAAAGTAAAAGTCTGATGTACCACAATCGAACACACACAGTTGAAAAGCCATTTAAGTGCAAGCTTTGTCCCAAAGAGTTCGCTTGTAATTCCTTTCTGAGCTACCATAATCGTTTGCACACTGGTGAAAAGCCATTTAAGTGCATGCAATGCCCCAAAGCCTTTGCTCTAAATTCCTATCTGCGACGCCATAATCGAACACACACAGGTGAAAAGCCATTTAAGTGCATGCAATGCCCCAAATCCTTCACTCAGAGTAAAAGTCTGATGTACCACAATCGAACACACACAGGTGAAAAGCCATTTAAGTGCAAGCTTTGTCCCAAAGAGTTTGCTTGTAATTCCTTTCTGAGCTACCATAATCGTTTGCACACTGGTGAAAAGCCATTTAGGTGCATGCAATGCCCCAAAGCCTTTGCTCTAAATTCCTATCTGCGACGCCATAATCGAACACACACAGGTGAAAAGCCATTTAAGTGCATGCAATGCCCCAAAGCCTTTGTTCGCAGTAGAAATCTGATCTACCACAATCAAGCACACACAGGTGACAAGCCATTTAAGTGCAAGCTTTGCCCCGAAGAGTTTGCTTGTAATTCCCTTCTGACCAACCACAATTATTTGCACACTGGTGAAAAGCCATTTAAGTGCTTGAAATGCCTCAAAGCCTTTGCTCAAAATTCCCAACTGCGTCGTCATAATCGTATACACACTGGTGAAAAGCCATTTAAGTGCAAGCAGTGCCCCGTAGCCTTTACTCAGAGTAGCTATCTGACTTACCACAACAGAACACACACAGGTGAAAAGCCATTTAAGTGCAAGCAGTGCCCCCAATCCTTTACTCAAAGTTCTTCTCTGAGAAGTCATAATCGAACACACACTGGTGAAAAGCCATTCAAGTGCAAGTGGTGCTCCAAAGCCTTTGCTGAGAGTAGCAGCCTGACCCACCACAATCGTATGCACACGGGTGAAAAGCCATATAAGTGCAAGCAGTGCCCCCAATCCTTTACTCAAAGTTCCTCTCTGAGAAATCATAATCGAACACACACTGGTGAAAAGCCATTCAAGTGCAAGTGGTGCTCCAAAGCCTTTGCTGAGAGTAGCAGCCTGACCACACACAATCGTACGCACACGGGTGAAAAGCCATATAAGTGCAAGCAGTGCCCCAAAGCCTTTGCTCGAAATTCCTCTCTGATAAATCATAAGCGAACACACACTGGTGAAAAGCCATTCAAGTGCAAGCAGTGTCCCAAAGCCTTTGCTCAGAGTAGCAGTCTGAGTTACCACAACAGAACACACACTGGTGAAAAGCCATTCAAGTGCAAGCAGTGTCCCAAAGCCTTTGCTCAGAGCAGCAGTCTGAGTTACCACAACAGAACACACACTGGTGAAAAGCCATTCAAGTGCAAGCAGTGTCCCAAAGCCTTTGTTCAAAGTTCCTCTTTGAAAAGTCATAATCGAACACACTGGTGAAAAGCCATTCAAGTGCAAGCAGTGCCCCCCCCCGCATTTTCTCAAAATTCTTTTCTGCAAGCCCACAATAAAATGCACTCTGGTGAAAAGCCATTCAAGTGCAAGCGATGCCCCCAAGCTGCTCAGAGTAGCAGTCTGACTTACCACAACAGAGTACACACGGGTGAAAAGCCATTTAAGTGCAAGCAGTGCCCCGAGCCTTTGCTGAAAATTCTGCTCTGAGAAATCATAATCGAACACACACTGGTGAAAAGCCATTTAAGTGCAAGCAGTGCCCCTAAGCCTTTGCTCAAAATTCCTTTCTACAAAGCCATAATCGAACACATACAGGTGAAAAGTCATTTAAGTGCAAGCAGTGCCCCCAAAGCCTTTTCTCATAATACCAGTCTGATCCACCATTATCGAAAACAGTGTTTAAGGGGAAACAGGGTGTTTAACGTTTTTTAATTTTTCATTTATCATGCTGAAATTTAGTATACTGATGTATTTCTCAATGGTGATTTCAAATACGCAATTAGTTTTCAGATAGCTTTACTAGATCCTGAGCTATCAATAAATTTGTAATTTTAATTGGGCCGTCATTATGGGTCGTTAGCATAAAATTCTTTAGAATATATCAACTGCTTATAGAGAATTGCATCCACCAAGACATGCTTTGTGTGGTGATGCTATTTCTGTTGCTTTATGTCATACAATAATTTTAATTAATTAGTTCTAAAGCCTTAATTAGATGCTAACGACCCGTAAGAAGGACCTAATTAAAATTTCATATTTATTGATAACTCAGGATCTAGTAAAGCTATCTGAAAACTAATTGCATGTTTAAAATCACGACTGAGAAATACATCAGTATACTAAATTTCAGTGAGATAATTAAAAAATAAAAAAGTTAAGACTCGTATCACCTTAAGAACCTTACAAGTGCAAATAATGCCCCAAAAGCTTTGCTCAGTTTAGTTGTTTATCCGCCAGAACCAGATGCCCTGTGCGGAATGCCTTGCAGTTGACCCGTAAGTTGAGCCTGCTCCATGTGTAATCATTTAGCTCGTGCAAAACAATGCCTTTTCAATCAAAGTATGCATATAACTGAGTGCGAAATAGGTCCCAAGGTCTTTGCTCAGCTTAATAGTGAAGCTCACCACAATGAAGCGCTTATGCGTAAGAAGCCTCACAAATCCCAGCAGCGTTCCAGGCCGTTTTCTAAACGGCCTTGCCTCATCGGGCACATGCTAACGCATTAGGTTAACAAACCCTAAGGGCATTTGCGTAAAGCCTGCAGCTGGTAGGCCTTTCAAATGCCAGCAATATTCAAGAAGTTTCTATCATTATTCCAGCTTGGTTGGCTACACGGTCAGACTCTTTGGCATTGCTTTGCAGCCTTTCGTCCGAATGCCATCATTTGCCATCATACGATTGTATTGGTGCGTAGGAAATGATTGTTCTCCAGCTGTGATCTAGAAGCTGGGTCAATGAATAGCAGACATTGCTTAATGAATTTCAAAGATGCTACTCTGTGTTCTGCACCTGAATGTACATTGGGTGATGCTCTACCTCTTGTTCTAAACTCCCTTGAACTTGCTCGATGTATTCTTATTGAGGCGAGGTCTAATATGTTTGTAAAAATGTCTTCATTGTTTTCTTTTGACACTACTCTTATCTACCTGGAAGATATAATCGTGCCAAAAGTTGATGTGTGACCAATATTCAATCTTGATTATTAAAAAAAAGGTGTGGAGTTTCAACTTTTACGTTGTTCTTTCTTTCAGCTGCTGCGGTTTATGGTACTGAAGTAACGGCTGGTCTGCATGCTTGTGACTGCTTATGACCAAAGAAACCTGTTTTTAAGCCTTTTGTGAGGGTTTACAACTTTCTGCACTGCTGGGCAGCCGGTCGTAAGCAGCCGCAAGAGGCTTGAAAACCGGTCTTGTCTCAGTCGGTTGTAGTCAAACGCAAGTGTGTGAATTAAGTAGTGTGAAGTAACTTTTTCCAAGATTTTCATTTTGACATCCTGTACAGTGCTAAGACCTCATTTTAGCAGTTACCTGAACTAATTGCCGTGTCTGTGTGCACACCGCAAAACTTGCTGCTACCGGTTGGGACGTCGCTACTTGAATCCCTCGCTCTGCCCAGCAGGTTTTGCTATAAATTGGCACTGTATCCATTTTGCATGCCCCTTCTGGACTGCATTGGCGAAACTTGTGGAAAATTTGTAGCTAACATGGTCATACTGAAAGTGTTTTTGCCTTCCCTCTTTGCACTTCCATCTTCACAGTCATGTATTTTACGATACCTGCTTTCAGATATCGTTTTCCTGTTTGTTAGGTTTTTCCCAATATTTTCTCGCTTGGTGTCCATTTTCCCGGCAGTTGTTTCCGTGATAAGCTAGCTGTTTGCATCAGAATTTTTGAACCGTAGGTGTCATTGTTTGCTGAAAAGTTTTTTTGCTTTTTTTGTGTGACACAGAAGAGTTTGTTTTTCTGCTTCTTTGATGGCTAACATTCTCACATTTTTTAAAGGAATGAAAATTGTCGGTAAAGCTAAAGCATGAAACACAGGAGCGGTGAAACTGGGCTTTGCGCGTTGTTCGCCCCTCGCCGCTAGGCGCGCCACAGTCGCACCGCACGGCTTTGTCTCTCTATACTGAAAGGTAGCGCAATTCCTCCCCTCCCCACGTTTTTCTCCTTTCTATCGAGGGCAATCCTCCTTGCCCTCCTTCTGCGCCATGACCCCCGCTGCCCTGTTTTAGCGAAACCCACAAGGCACGCGCCTGCGTGCCAGGCCGTACTTGTTTGTTTTTGCATACGGCAGACTAGAGAATTTTTTTTTTTTTTTTTCAAATATGAAGACAGCTTTGTTTTTTAACGTGAAGAAACTAGCCCATGTGCACCTTTATTGGAGTTGCCAAGCATGGGAAGACTTCTCGATCAGCTAATGTAATAATGCGAGCGGAGTTGGAAACGCTCGGATGCAAAGACAAAACTTCCTTTAATTCCTCTGAACGCTGACGATATAAAAGAAAAGAAATGGCAATGTAGTTTTGAGTATTTTGGGACATCGGCATGCACTGCCAAAAATATATTGCGTTTACCCGTTTATTGCAGGAAGAGCTGAGAGAAGGCGCACGATAGAATGCGGCTCTCCCTGCGTGTAAATAGAGTTTCGTAGGCACGGACTGTGATGCTACCGGGAGCTCGTGCCGTCGCTTTGAGCATGAATTGGGCACGCACCGGCAAGGCTCACAATCCTAGCGTGTGCTCTACTAAAAGTTTTTCGTACCTTGAACGGAGTTCATTTGCAGACTCGGCATCACTCGAGTTAGGCAAATAAAAGACACCACAAAGCGTGTAAAACCAGGACTTTTCGGTAATTTTTAGCATTACCGACCCTCTTGCCGTACCAGCACCTTGGTTTACTTTGTACACATTTTATAAACGTTGAATACTACCTGCAACTGTGAACATGTGCACGGAGGAACATGCGATGTTTGCTAATCACGCGCCTCGAGCATAAAACTAGCCATCAAATACACATACTTGTTTTTCCTCGGTTAAAATAAAACATGGCGCGTTCTCGGTTGCCATCTAGTGCGTTTCTTATTTATCCCATTTATTAGGGAGGCCGTCTTTCATCCTTACTCTGTTTCGAGATATTGTTTTGACGTTCTCACGCGCAAAGTACGCCCTTGAGTTCACTCGCAAAGCGTATAAGCTTTGCCACACACCCGCGGACGTACCTTACTGCGTGAGTCACAAATGAGGACAGGGAGATCCTTCAGCAAAGACTTCAAAAGACGAGCAATTTTTTTATTGTCAATAAATTGTTCTAATATTTACAGAGGACAAATCACATACAACGATGAACACAAAATATTTATGGCTACAAGGCAACACATTGCACATTTGTCATTATCTGGCCTAGTTGCCCTTTCCAGAAAAAGTTCTGTTCAACTACAAAGATGTCCGTCACAAAATAACTACTGGACATTTCTTGTCATACACAACCTCCTACACAAAAAAAAAAGAATCCTAAGCACGGCAAAACAACCCTTTTTATTCAGGATGTCGTCGGATTTTAGTGTTCTGCTGTGGCTGAGGATCTGAAACAACCTTTTTTTAGAGCGCAGCTCTTGGGCGCCAGTTTCCGAGTTGAGCGGCGTCGGCGTCGGTGTAACCGCCGCTTAATATAGCGGGTAAAGTTTTCCCGCTAAATTTAGCGGGAAAATTGTTGCTAAATTTTCCCGCTAAATTTAGCGGAAAGATTTCCACGCTAAATTTAGCAGTGAAATATTCGATAAATTTTTTGCTACACTTGGCAGCAAAATTTTTTCTAAATTCCCCGCTAAATTTAGCCGCAATTTTTCCCCACTAAATGTAGCGAGGAAATTTTTGCTAAATTTAACGGGAAATTTAGCAGATATCTTCCACTAAATGGGAGGGGAGCAGGAGAAGAGGAGGGGCATACCCTCCCCTCTGTACCCTCCCCATCCTCCTCATCAAGAGCTGCGCTCTAATTCTTCATTGTAGAGAATTATAAATGTCTCATTTTTTTCGATCACACATAAATCTACAAAACCAGTGGTACAAGAAAAAAAAAAAACAACCTTAAAACAAAAGCATTTATCGCACATTTGTGACTGCATCTCTCATTGCGATGCTCCTACTACTAGGTTTCCTCGATGCCACTCCCTTTCGGTCCGCCTCGACATTGTTTCTTCACAAGAACTTGCATCCTTGTTCGCAGAGACAATGTCGCAACCTTTTGTGTACTTCGTGGCGTGTCGGAAAGGCGTTGGCAGTGAACAACGAGCTCAATACTGTTTCTTTTAGAGCTGGGAGACTCGCTTCGTTGCTCAGAAGGTCGGATTCATTTTTCCTGAAATACGGTAACTTAGTTCCGTGTTTGTCTCGTCTCATGCTCTAATTAGGTGATCTTCATTGGCGAGACCAAAAGAGAAAGGTAATGCGATCCAGAGCGTTTCAGTGACTTACTTCGCAAACTCTCCCTCGGAGGCTGTCAAAACTTTTCCGACCGATCCGGTGTAGCCATTGTCTTCGTTGCTGAAGATTTTCTTTTCTCGTCGGAACGGCAAAATGCTTCTTCCCTTTCGCAATGTTGTTTGTACAATGCACAGCGCAGCATGATGGCATCGTGTTGCCGCAAAAATCGTAATAAAAAAACAAAAACTTTCGGTTTGGTTGTAGGCAACGGAGCCACCGCCATGCCTCGCACAAAAATGGCGCCGGTTTCTAGCAGACCGCCGAATCGCGCGGGATCAGTGGTAAAGCAACGGTCACGTGTCGTGCCCAATCCAACTGAAGCGAGGGGAAAAAGAACTTCCAAGAGAGAAAGGGCATGGGCGAAAAAAAATTTCTCCCCATTTCAGACAATGGTTTGCCCTACCTTTCAGTATATGGGGGCCTTACTTTATCTGTATCAAAGTGCCGCCGTGCCACGTGGAAGTGACGTAAGGACGCCAGCACCGGTTGCTATTATACTGCCGTGTGGCGCCCGTTTTCATCGCTTATGTGCTCCCTGCTTAAGTGTCATTGAATACAAACTCGGCCATGAATTTGCCTTGTTTACAGTATCCTTTGAATCGTTGCTCAGTGTGTGAATACTTTTTCATTGTGTAATTATTTTACTAGCATATCTCTATTGCAGCAATATTTTTCTTTTTACTTTTATGTTTGTCTTGAATGAAATCTGCAGATAATAAGTATGTAATCAGACTTCTGTTTCACTGTTCCTCAGGAATAAAGGTTGACAGTCAAGCTCTCGCAGTGTTGTATTTTTTTTTCTTCCATTGCACATCTTCGCTGAAGCAAATCTGCTGCGGGCAGAGCAGCTCTTTAGAATGTTCCCACTCTGCCATCCTGCTTGATTCCGGGATCCCACTGTAGCAGTTTTGTCGCCAAGAAATGGACTACCAAGTGGAAATCCGTACCGCGGCACATAAGAGAGTGGCGGCTTCTGGTGTCGGTTCTGACCGTAGCCCAATTCCTGCCCTCCAGCAGGTTTACGTACGTAGGAGGTGACATCATGTTTTTCGTGCTGTTTAATGAATGTGATGGCATTGTGCTGCATTCTCAAATGGTATATGAAAAAGAGATGCGGGAGACTGGAGGGACTTCAAACAGATCTTATTGGGCTGATAAGCAGTCCTCAGCACAGGCATCTTAGCAATTGCATATCGTTAAAGGACAGTCGCTTGTTTTCGACCATTCCTATCTAGCACTTATGTGACCGCAATATTTTGTTGCACCAGGCACTTGTTCCTGGGCGCTGTAGTTGTGGCCCCTGGCTCTCTTCAACAAAATGTATAGATTGGATGTCGTCATAAAAGTAGCAGTGTTTCTTGTTCATTTCCTTATAGCTTAAAGAGACACCAACGGTATTTATGCACATCGAGGTTTTATTTGAACACGACCTTTGAGAGTCCAACTATCCATAACACAGTTTGCGGCTTAAAATTCATATTTTTCCGCTCCAAAACCGCCGCTTGAGAATTCGCCGGTTCCATGCGCACTCACTCTCTTTCTACGGCCACGTGCCGTTCAAACTGATTAACACCAAATAGAAATACTTTGCTAAGAGAATACAGGACACTCCTCATTCGGCTTGTTCTTTCTGTCAAGGTCACCTTCCTGCGGTACACGTTATAGTAGGGAGAGGCACACTTGCGCTCCTTCCTACTAAACGTGCATTGCTTTTCCCAGTGAATGCAGCTTTGAATAGAGGTGGTCTAGAGGTGAGAAGAGAAAGTGCGAGCTCAGGCAATCGTATCTGTCAGACTGCACTTCACTGCCCATGACGCTACCTCTTTCTTCGAAAATAGCTTATTTATGTTCCATTCAGTAATAAATGGTGTGTATAACATTGTACTTTTTCCAAACGTCATAGATACACAGGATAAACAAGTTATAAGAGGGTACAGGCAAACTGGTTTACGGTAGATATTTTCCCTACAGGGGTAGCAAACAAACTTTTTTTGACCCAAGTCGCTTTCCTGCAGTGCACGGCTAGTAAGGAAAAGCACACTTGCGGGAGTTTCTAAAAAAATTGGTTTGTTTGAATATTTAGAAAGCGCGATGTTGGTCTGCCATTTAAAAGATGGCAGACCAATATCACGATATAAGAAAATGCATTTTTTGTTATATAGTTGGCACTCTGTGTATGACTGCAAGGTAACATTGACAGCGAAGAATCTGTTTCTTTGGATAGTCAGCACAATCGGTTTGTTCCTTTGGTGTGTCTCTTTTGTGCTAGTTCTTTGAGCTGTTGCGATAAGATATGGAGTGAGGATATAGTTTTCCTGCAGTGAATAGCAAATGGATCAGTCAAACCCAGTGTGAAGGCAATCTTTTTGGGGTAGATATTTTAGCACTGCAGAGGCATCACAATGGACATTAACTTGTTCTTTCTGGTTCTCCTGGTACATGTCGCTTTCCCGCGGGGCACGTCATTGTAGAGAGAAGCACACGTGGCTTCTTGCTGTGCTGCTTTCCTAGATCACTGTTTCCTAAGGAAGAGCCCATCCCCAGAGACAAATACATCTGAGCATCTTGCTTTCCTACAACACTCAAGTTGTACGGAGAAGCGCACTTGCGGGTTTCTCAGCCTAGCCAACACCCTCTGCCTATCGCTTTCCCTCACCGCAATCTGTGTAGGGAGAAGCCCTCCTCCCAGGGGACAAGCTGAATTTTACAAGTTACATGTAGTGGTGGCAAAGGTGCAAGCGGGTGACTTTCGGAAGTTCCTTAGCTGTGTGTACGGCGTAACTGTAGACAAGTTATTTTTTATGGGCATTATGGCTTGCAATATTCCAGCTTCGTGTGTATTTCAATGTGTGCATTGTATGTCCATGAGATGACTTGATAAAATCATGTATTTCACAAAAATTAGGTTGTCGGGACAGTTATAAATTGTTAACAGTATCCTCTTTCTTGAGACTTAACTTGGCATCCAAGCTGCTTGTTGTTTTTCCCGAAGTTGCCGGCACCGATGGCTTCCAGCCTTGAAAACCTATAGAGGTATGTCAATGGTCACTGCAATCATCAGGGCTGTAGTCGGATATTATTGAAGGCCCGAAGTGTGTTTTCAATGGTTTCACAGACATTACGTCCAAACACCTATTCAAGGGTCCACAGCTCTCCTTCCATGACCATCGAGCCGTCAGCTTCCACAAGTTGGTGCAGATCGGTGGTCAAGCAATGCAGATCTTCGAGTGTTAAGTTAGGGTGCCTTGAACTCGGAATTTGTTGGTTGCCTAACATCACTTTGATCTCACACACCAGACTTGTGGGACTGGCTTGCTGATAACACCGATCGTCAGAATCGTTGTTCCATTTATTCGCATCCCAGGTTTTTGAACCTCCACTGTCACTGTCAAAGAACACTTGACCTTCCTCTTTCTTTTGCCACTGCATCAAATTGTGGTGTTGAGCTTTGAAATCTGGATCCCACATAAATCTTGCGTGCCTGCTCCCTGCACTTGCGGCATCTATCTCCTTTGACACCTTTTCGGTCGATGAAGCACCGCATGTGTCCGATCGTACACTCCATTTCAGTTTCCGATCGTCCCTTCTGAATATCGCCGGCATTGCGTCGTGCGACAATGCAGAGCAAGGGTTAGAAGCGCAAACTCCTTCAAAGGGCGCACCTCAGCTGCAGAAACTCTCGCACAGTAGCCATACTTTTTTGCACCTGTTTCAGCTTATCTGTAAGTAAAGGCAAAGCCACAAGCGCGAGCGAGTAGTCTGCAGAAGTCCAGACTGCGCAAGCGTGCGCGCAAGACAAGAACATACGGAGCAGTGGGCTCGCACTTGTCCCATTCGACGCACATAAGCTCACACTACAAAGCCTCGAACCAAGCCAACCGCACACACGACGAAGCCTCACCGCCTCGGCAGCGATGCACACATGGGCGAAGGCCCCGGATTCCGCACCCGCACCAAGCCAACCAAGACCGCACCACATGGCTGCACGGCCGCACGCACAGATGGCACGCACGCATAGAGTTATTATAATGTACGCTAGAGGTTCAACTGGCGCTAGTGTGCTGTTGCAAATTGAAGCAGACAGCAAGCAGTCGGAAATTGGCTTGCGGTAATGCATTTCTATGGAAAAAAGCGAGTGCATTTCCCCTCTGCGCTCGATTATGAGAGCAAATATCACGAATAATTCGTACGTACTAGGCACATTGGAACATTTCCCAGTCACGCAGATGAAATAATTGGTCAGTTACGGCGTTTTTATTTTAAAATCTTGACATGAAAAGCGGTGCTAAAACCGCCTCGTACATGCATTTATGTGCACTGTCGGACACTGTTAGCGCGAACACGGCGTCGAAGCTTTCCACCATGGGTGATATACGTGCCAAACGAACGAAGGACATGTGGAAAACCAAGAGAGACGACAGGAACTACGAAGTAACACTGGATAAGTAACTCCTTGTGCTTGCAGACGATCAAAATAAATTGAAAGTCACGTAATATAGTCCGATTTGCAATAAATAAGTACTGCTTTATTCTTTCTGCTCATGAATATGTGCGAAGATGCTTAATTGTTCTGGGTTCAAATCATCACCCGCACGCTCCAAATCTTTGCAAATAGGGAGAAGCCAGGGAACAGGTGCCCGATAAAAACTGCCCGACAAAGAAAATAATAAGAAAACACACCTTTAGTAGTTCACGTAGTTTATCCTTTACGTTTCGAACGTTTTTTTAACCACTCGTAAAGATGCGCACGACGGAGTCATTTTCATATGGTGACAGAACGGGCATCTGGCGAACTTTGAACACACTCTACATTCCTTTCGATCGTTATTTTGCTTAGAATCGTCGCTCGTTTCTATATACCTGCCATGGAACAGAGGTTTGGGCCTGAAATATAGCGAAGTTTAACATCGTTCAGTGGTAAAGAAAAAATGCTGTAACTCAAGCAATTACACTTCCACAATATTAATAAAGGTACATACTATCCGGTACAACCGAAATAACAAAAGTTATTCATGTTATTTTCCGGCGAAGAGACAAAATTCACGCGCTTTTTTCCATAGGAATACACAGGAAGACTGGAAAAGTAGACTGCATGCTGTCTGCTTCAAATCGCAACCGGAAGTCCCGTAGACACTAGCGCCAGCTGAGCCTCTAGCGTGTATTGTAATAACTCTATGCACGCACGTCGCCTACACATGTGTGTGACCCCTGGAGTACCCTGGACAACATAACTATAAAGATATCAATTAATACTATTTTTAAGACGCGTGATATTTGCTATTAGTGTTAAAAACACTAAAAAATTGATAAGTTCTCTAAATATCGGTAAGGTCACGTTACCTATTAACTTTAAAACAACAATAAAATTAACATCTTTATTCTGATATCCTATTTTTACTTATAAGAAAGTATAATATGTACATAAAAACAAGTTATATCCTTATATTATAAGTAACGTGACCTTTTGCGTGGATGGAGCCTTATCTCTTCCCCAGAGCCGTATATTAGGAGAGTTTGGACAATAGGCGGAGCAAAGGCCGCCGCCAGCGCCGAATATTCCCCCCACGCTTAGAGCGTAAACTAAATTTGTGACACAGCGTCGACCAATCAGGAGACCTCTACTCCATCTCACAAATGTCGACAGTGAAGACAAAGGCACAGGCGCGTGAGCCTAGCTCAGCGAAACGCTATTGTTTGTACGAGACCTCGTGCATAGGAGGCACTTTCCAAAGCCACGCGCTCGTGCCCATGCCTTTGTCTGCACTGCTAGAACAGCGTCCTGAGACTGGCTGAAAGAAAGCAGTGCAAAGGGTGGGGTGCGCGAGCGTCTTGAGACGCGGAGTTCCGCTCGGCACGGCTCAAATTATACTTCGTTTCACTTTACCTGCGAGCGAAGCCAAAGCTAGAAGCGCGAGACCAGCGCTTTTTGCGTTTCTCCCCAGCTCGCGCGCTCGAGCAAAGCCTGAACGCACGGAGCTTCCGTGCTCGCGCTTCCAGTTTTGCCTTCGCTCGCACATAAGGTGAAACGAAGTATAGTCGTGGCACAAATTTAGAGCACGCGACCACCGCTAGGGGCTGTTTCGCGGCCTGTGGTTGGCCCCGAGATGCTCGCCTATTCAAACCAATGTATGGCCAAACTCTCTCAATAAACGGCTCTGCTCTTCCCCAGCCTCCCGACTTGGCTACATCCCCACGCATGAATGTAGCCCAACGTTACTGGAGCAAGCTCAGTTTCACATAGACCTGTGCGCCACCGCGCCGCGCCGCCGCCGCCGCCGAAGTCCCCAGAGCCCATAGAGTTATTATAATGTACGCTAGAGGTTCAACTGGCGCTAGTGTGCTGACGCAAATTGAAGCAGACAGCAACCAGTCGAAAATTGACTTCCGGTAATGCATTTCTATGGGAAAAAGTGAGTGTATTTTCTCCCTGCGCTCGATCATAAGAGCAAATATCCCAGATAATTCGTACGTACTAGGTAGCTTGGAACATTTCTCAATCAGACCGACGAAAGAATTGGTCAGTTATGGCGTTTTTCTTTCGAATTCATCGCTTTAAAAACGGTGCTAAAACGGCTTCATACATGTAGTTATGTGCACTGTCGGACACTGTTAGCGCGAACGCGGCGTCGGCGATTTCCAGCATGGGTGATATACATGCCAAACGAACAAAGGACATCTGGAAAATCAAGAGCGGCGGCAAGAACTACGCAGTAACAATGGATCAGTAACTCGCGGTGCATGTACGATCAAAATAAATTAAAGGCCACGTAATCTATTCCGATTTTAAATAAGTAAGTACCGCTTCATTCTTTCTGCCCTGAGCAAAGCTGCTTGTTCTACGTTCAAAATATCACCCGCGCGCTCGATATCTTTGAAAAGAAGTGCGCGATAAAAGCTGCCCGGCAGAGAAAACAATACGAAGAGACACCTTTCATAGCCTCCGCTCATGCACGACGGGATCATTTTCATATGGTGACAGGACTGGCATATTATCAATATATAAGCGTCACCGGAATGCTGGCGAGCCTTGAACACACTCTATATTCGTTTCGATTGTAATTTTGCTTTGAATCGTCGCTTGTTTTTACACACCTGCTGAGAAAAACACGTTGGGGACTGAAATGTAGCGAAGTTAAATATCGTTCACTGATGAAGAAAAATGCGCTAACTAAAGCAATTACACTCTTACAGTGTTAATCGAGGTACACGCTATTCGGTACGACCCAAATGACCAAAGTGTTCCGTGTTATCTTCCGGCGAAGAGACAAAATGCACGCGCGTTTTCCCATAGGAATGCACAGGAGCACCACAAAAGCAGACTGGTTGCTGTCTGCTTCAATTTGCGTCACGGAAGTTGCATAGACACTAGCGCCAGTTGAACCTCTAGCGTACATTATAAGAACCCTATGCCAGAGCCAGCACGGCGCCGCCGCCGCCACGCAAACGGCGCGCCGCCGGCACCGCCAAATTTTATCTTTTTTTTTTTATGGTTTTGGGGTTGGGGGGGGGGGGGGGGGCGTTTTATGTATACCTTGCGAAAAACGCAGTGTCTAGCGTTACGTCCGACGGAACCCGAAATAAAAATTAAAGTTACGTCCGACGTAACTTTACGTAAGGATTCGAGTTACGTCCGACGTAACCCAATATGTAAATTAAAGTTACGTCCGACGGAACTCCAAATAAAAATTAACAGGCCCGGAATACGGAACCCGGGCAAGCCCGGGTGCCGGAACCCGTAGTGACGTCAGCGCTCCCTCCGTACGGGCGGTGACGTAATTACGGCTTCCGGCGTCCGGGTCAAGAGTTGAAAAATTTTCAACTTTCTCCGTCCCGGGTCGTGACGTAGGTTTCCGTATTTTCTCCGCGGCCAATCAGCGCGGCGCGCTTCCCTCCTCCGCCCTCCTTGCCACCGGCGTCGCCGGCGTTCGCGTGCAAATGCCTGATGCTCCCTGCTTGCTTGCAAGGATGGCTGCGTCGATGAACTTCCCGCCCGTCTCTGACGCGAGGAAAGCTGCTCAAGCTGCAAAGAAGAGTGCCGCTGCCGCGAAGAGGGCTGAAGTTGCCGCTGCGTTTGACGTGCCCGAGAAAACCTATAGATTAATTCAGCTAGTTCAGCGGTACCCCTGGATCTACGACAGGTATCGTAGCGACCAGAAGGACCAGGACAAGCGAAAGAACTCGATACTGCTTTTAATAATTTATTCACATGGTTTCAGAGACACGGGAGGTGGTTGCAACCCGATGAAACGGCATCTTCAATGAGTGGCCTTTAGAAAGGCCGTTTGTAGAGGCAGGCAGTGGTTGGCTTGCTGGCTGCAAAGAGACCAGAAAGGCAGTGGGATGCACTTAAAAGGTTAAAATGGTCAACGACACCGGTACGCGCTGTAGATGAGAGTTTTTAGGCAGTACTGTACGACCGCTAGCCTAGGGGGCCTTTAACACCCGTCCACGCA